>APFE030854635.1:159435-231487 GCA_000404065.3 Pinus taeda | reverse complement strand
GGAAAAATGAGTTCGGATGACACTCCCATGTCAGAAGAAGCTCAAATGAAGCTCAAAGGTGGAGCCATGAAAGGAGGGCTCAACACCGCAGAGGTTTGTATTGCATTTGGTATTATTTTACCTATGTTTCTGTTTATTGTTAAATGTGATCCAATCTTATTGCCAGGTCTAAAGACTGGGCAATAAATGTTATTCAGACATATGTCTATTGCAATGGGCATGAGCCAGAGCAACATCAGGTAATAACCATTTAAAATATTTTAACAATCTTGAAATATATGTTTTACATCGAACTGAAATTTTTGTAACGAATTACACATTGAACGAACTATTTCAGTTCCATTTCAAATCCCATTTCAAATCGGACAGTATACAATCCATTTGTGTTGTCCTTGCAAACCTCGACAGGGACTACTGCCACAGCAGTGGCTCCTTGTTCAATGATACATTCATTTGTTTCGTTATATTTCCTTGCTAGAAATTCCTTTGCAGTTTGTTACTATACATGACAACACCAGTCTCAACTTGCTAGACTAATTTAGGTTTTTAATATATCCTTGCTTGATTTTTTGCAGAAGCTTGAACTTAGCTAGAAGTAACTAAGTTCCTAATTGATTATTCCTTGTTTCTTTTATTCCTTGTTTCTTTGAAGATGCTTGAATTGGATAAATTTATTATCCATCACGTTTCTTTTGCGAATATCAACAAAGCATTTGATTACGTGATTAAAGGAGAAGGTATGAGAACTATAATTAAAGTGACTGAGTAAACAAAGAAGGAATTTGATTACATGAATAAAGGGGAGGGTTTGTTTAAAATTACTAAGTAAACAATCGAAGAGGGAGTAAAATGGATTTTGAGTATAGAATAAGTGAGTTGTTTGGATTTTGAATATAGGATAAGTGAGTTGCCTGGCACATTGAAAGGTGTTAATGGTTATATGTGGGATACATTTTTGTTCTCATAAATAAGGATCTTGACAAGTGTCTTAGGTCAATAGTTTAAATTTAAAAGGACAGATTTGGTGAAATATCCTCATGTGTATGATTTTTTTGTTGAAAAAATTATATAAATTTTTTATTTTGTTTGAATATCTTAAATGTTAAAAATTTTATGAAAAGTTTTTTCTTCTTAAAATTTATTTTATTTTATTTATTACCCTATATTTGATATGGCGAGCATGTTGATAATTATTTTTTTGTTTCTTGTTTTTTTAATTACACAATTATATATTTTTAATAGATTTAATTCAACATTATATATACAAATTATTATTATTTTTTTAATTTTTTTAATTTAAATATGAATTTTGTTGGAATATCTTGGTTATCAATCTTTATAAATAATTTATTTTTTAACTTATTTTAAGGTAATGAAAATTTCAAAAATAAACATTAATGATAGATGAGTGAAATAATTTATCATTTTTTATGAAGGTTTTATTTTTCTTTTCCATAATTTATTTTAAAATATGAATTATAAATTTTAGTGAAATATCTTGGTATCATATATATATAGTCTAACTTATAAGCAAAATGCTTTTGTAAGTTATTTAATCTGTAAGATTCAAGTGCCCTGGGGTTTTTCAGGTGCTGAATCCATTTATGCATTTAAAAATGTATTTTAAGTAACGAAAAAACACATTCTTGCTTGAAATTGTATAAGGGTTATTTCGTCAATAACCCTTGACTCATTTCAGAGCCTAACCTCAATGGTCTTGAGGAGAACTTTATGCATTCAAAAATGTATTTTAAGTAACAAAAAAACACATTCTTGCTTGAAATTGTATAAGGGCTATTTCGTCAATAACCCTTGAATCATTTCAGAGCCTAACCTCGAGGGTGTTTAGGAGAACTATCCCTGTAACCTCTCATAGCGAGGTTCTTATGTGACGGGTACTAGACCAATTGAGCTAACTCTCAAGGCTTTATTATTATTATTATTATTATGATTAAAATTTTTAAAATAGGATTTATTAAGCAAGTTTTCGGGTGGGGAAATGAAAACAATGGAGGGATGACAATTTAAAGATGGTTAAATATTAAGTGGCTAAGTATGGCACACTAATGTTTGAAGGTTAGTACATTTAAAAAATAATGTTTTATATCTATGGTTAATTTTTTTAAAATTTGGCTTGCCTTATGTTGGGGAAATTAAAACAAGGGAGGGATGAGGAAATGGAAACAAGGGGAGGGATGACAAAGTTACCATGATGAGTATATGAAACACTTTTATTAATTTAGGACAAAGAGTAATTATAAGCCAAAATTTTGAAAAAAGAAGAAGTGAGAGTTTAGTCTCGATTATGACTAAATTTGAATAATTAGTTTTTAAAATGATTAATTTTTGGACTATGTGATAGTGAGACAAGTGAAATATTATTTTCATTATAAATTTGGTGGATGAGAACACCATCAAATTGATGACGAGAACATCTAAAAAGGAGAAAATCTTACTATGATGAATTTCAATAATAAATTTCAAACTCAATACAAAGTTCAATTCCATAAAAAAGTCGATAAACATAGATATGCATCAAAACACTTCCATCATAATATCCACATTACTAATATTTAAAAAAAAAAATCATAAAATTAACTAAACGAGCCTAATGTTAATATTATGCAACTGTGGTCAAATTCCAATTTGGACAACTTATATGATGAAGATAATAATTGCAATAAATTCCTCTTTTAGAGAGGACCAAAATCGACCTAGAGACCGCCTTATTTAGACAAGCAAAAGCTGGTTTTTAAATTTATTCATTTATTCATGTATATTGGATTGGGTCGGCCCTAAGCACATGTTCAATTAGACAGGTCGACCTCAACATCAAGAGGACCCTCATGAAAGCCTATAGTTAGAAGAGACCTCAAGCTCATTTGGACACATTGATGAAGCCATCTTCTCTTCTCCTATTGTCTTGGTTCACATAGGTCTGATGGAGGAAAGCTCATATAAAGGGTACGAAACTACAAGGTCGAATCTCACACACATCTAGGGTTTTCGGGTCTCAAACGTTGGCTCGTAACTAAGGTTTTTCGTCCTTATATGCTGGCATAGTATGGTTTAGAGAGCATATGGGAAGTCTTGGATGTTGGAACAGAGTGTCTAAGGGAGCGTTTGGGTTGTCATAGACATTGGCACCGTAACCTGAAGAGAGCGTCCAGGGTGCCATAGACGCTCACATGGAAGCCTCAAGGGAGCATCTAGGGTTTGAGGCAGATTTGGGTGAGTTTGGTCCCTGGACGCCCGCACGCAGTTCACCTAGGAGCATCCAGATTAGTCCTAGACGCATTCATCCAATTCTCATGAGAGCATCCAGATTTGTCTTAGACACTCACACACAGTATATATGCATGTGTCTAGGACCTAAAGATGGGTTATTAGTATGCAACAGTGTTCAACACAGTGACAACAATATCCAGCAGTTGACTACAGTCAATGACAACACATTACAGTGCTCAGATTCAGGGTTTTGATTATCAACATGATTAGATTCATTTCATGGATATCATAGTTGTTTTGTTGCATAGATAAAGTTATGGATTATTGTACTCTCTTTTGGTGAATCATTTGATCACGATCTAAGAAGAAGAATATTTGCAAGGGTTTTCCCCATAGTGGGTTTTTCCCTGGTCTCAGACCAATCCTGGTGTCTCTATGTGTGTGCATGCTTTTCTTCTATTGTTCTGTTATGTTCTGCCGCATTGATGATGATGATGTTGTTCTCTCTACCTAATTGCATATGCTGACGAATAATGATGTAGATCTGAATAATGTAATGATGATATGGGGTGAACTTAATGTATCAATGAAGAAATGCAATTATCAAAGCAAAAAACAATGTACCCCTATGAAAAATTAACATGGTATCAGAGTTGGGCTGAAGAAAATCCATGAAGGTCACCCCGATGATGACACCATTAATGGAAGCAAGAAGAGGATGGTGGAGACCTAAAATAATTCTAAAACCCTAGGAAACTTGATTATTAGGGTTTGCTGGATTCTATTAGGGTTAGGGTTTAAGAGAAACCTTGGATTATGAAAAATATGAGATATGGAACCTAGCATGGTCAATATGAAGATGCTCAAGCACTTGTGAAATATTTAATGAATCCATAAATGGGATAATCCCTAGTAGGCCTGATTGGATAATTGAAGTCAACATTGGTATATGGACTATGGACATTGATGGCTCTTGAAGGTTGGTTCAAGAGGGAGAGGATCACCTCTCATTGAAGATAAGCATTTCTTGACTTATGATGCCTCTTACTTTTGTTTAGACTTATGGATCTAATTATTATGTTTATTGTTTATACTTCTTGCATATGTATTTGAGTATATGAATGTTTCTAACCTCCTTGATGAGATGTGATGGGTATAAGTTGAAATATAGGAAAGATGGCTAGAGCTGGAAAAGTTTAAGAGGCACTATATGAAAATATGACAAAGTGCTTTAAGTTTCATATGTCCTATGAAAAGGTGCACATGTATTTGAATACTACAAGGTATGCATGGTATGTTGTATTTCAACTATAACATTCATGGCTAGGTAAGCCCTAAGTCATGATGTCTCTTTCTTTAATGGATCATACATGCATATGAAAGTGACTTGGATCTATGCTTCCTATGATGAAATGATGCAACTGGTATTGAATCTTTTGATCTCCTTGAATTTTAGGAGGCTATCTAATGTTGATACATTAATATAGTTGATGTTTGGCTAACATCTATCTGTTGGATGTCTTGATCCTATAAAGAAGGCTAGCACCTTGACTCTAGTAGATGATACTCTTGATGCTTGATGATGGATTTCACATAGAAGGTTAACTCATCAATTCTTATACATGATATTATTGATAATGATTTTGATAAGCATGATAATGGAAAGACAAATTGACACTCTTGTTGTTTTGAGTATGACAAACTTGATCCTATTGATCATGATAAGCATGGTAACCTTGATGTTAGAGGTAGAACTATGAGATTGATGTTCTAGATCTCTTACTACCTGCGGTCATGCCTTGATGGCATATGGTTAAAATGAATGCCCTAACTTGATGGATTGTCTTGATAGAAAGTGTTATTATGTTCATATGATGTTACATATGTCTATTGCCCTAATCTTTCTAGTTTAATCTTTGATGAAATATTGATGCCATGATGTTGGTAGCCATGATAAATATATGTTTATGACCTAACAGATGTGTTGTTGCATGACTCTAGTAGAGACAGGTTGGTGACATGAATGAAGATGAAAGAAGTATATTCCCAGTCAGAGGGAGAATCTCTTCTCAAGATTCTTACTCATATTACTATTTACATTTTGTATTGTTGAAGAATGATTTATGTGCATATGACAATATTGATATGTAGCAAAGTCTTAGATATGAAGCTCATACAAAATTAGGGTTTTTGTTCCAAATGCAGGCACAAAATTGGGAGATTTCATCCCTGGACGCACACATGCCAAGGCTAAGGTAGCTTCCAGGAAGCTAAAGACGCTCCCATGCTAACATGAAGGGAGTGTTCATGGGTTTGACTACAATTGACCATCATCTAAATTTTTCTGAAGCTGTCTGAACTATGAATCAAGGTGTCTCTAACATATTCTTCCATTGTAAACTAATTTTTGAAGTTGTTGGATTAAATTGTTGATCACAAAAAAATGGATTATTGTGCATGAAATCAGATGGTCACCTTGAAGATGTCAATACCACATATGTGTTGCAAATAACAATAAGATTTGAAAGAAAGAAAATCTTGAATGTTTTCCATAATATGAACATGCAAACTGAACTTGTGTTTGTAGGTGACTAGGACATACATATAGATATCCCATTATGTTTGTGCTACAACAGTTTGGTATGATTTGGCAAATTGATAAAATATGAGAAATGTTTGGAGTTTTTTTATGATTCTTCACTATGACTTAGAACTTTGAATTGATGATTTAGATATGTTTTGGAATATAGATCTCACTATAATAGAAATTTTGGACTTGACCTGATGTCTAATGATATGGTCTGATGATTGTTGATTTGCCCTGATGATATGTGGGCATAGTAAACTTCAATGACTTATGTGGATATTTGGAAAAATGGTTTTGTATTGGCCTCCTTGTTCCTAACATAATGGTTGAGGTACTGATAGTTTTGATTCAACATGAAAATGAAACCTGCATGACTCATCCTTGGTGTATTCATTTGCACCTAGTGACATAAATGACTTGTATTATGAGAATGAGAATGATTTGATGAAGTTTTTGAATTGGTATTGCATGGTTGATTACAACTTGTTGGCATGATAATATATGAATTCAAGACTTGATATGAGATCTACCTGTCACCTCGTTGAAAGAATTGATACTGTGATGTTGAAGACTTTGATAATAGTTTTGATCTGACTTCTAAACTCTGACTTTGTTGATACAACATTAATTTACATAAGGTTGATTATGTTGACTTGGTAAGGCACTATGCTTGCAGAGAGAATTGCATGAAGCAAGCTCCCCGATTCAGATATGTTTATATTTGACAGTTATCTGATGAAGTCAGGATGATGAGTTCCAAGGTATGGCTTTGATTTTGATTATGGTTTTGGTTTTACATACCGATGGTCTATTCTTGACAGGTGATGAGCCTCTTATGACCTAAGTAAGAGGGAGATGGCTTCTGAAGCTCGAAATGATGTATTATGGCATGATGAATCAATTTCTGGAATTTGAGAAAGAAATTCTATATTGCAAAGTTATTGAAAATTGTTTTTGAATAATGGAAATGTAAATCCTTGGATACTTTGATTTGAAGTTCAAAATGTTGTTGAACTAGACATGGCATCCGAATTTTAATCGAAGTATTGTTTTTCCATTTTGAACATTCATCTATATATGTATGATGTGCATAAAACTTGAATAAATTCATGATTGAGTTGTTTCATTCACATAGAGTTGCCACCGAACATCCTTTGAAATATTTGCATGAGATGTTCTATTTTTTAGGACGACATATTTCTCCCATGATATGTGACTGCATGGATGTATTGATATTAATAGATATTATTTAGGTTTCCCACGGGGCTTTGGATTGACGGTGAATGGGTGCACTGTTAAGGCACTCCTTGCGATAGGTCACTGGTTCAAATCCCCCGTGGGTGCTTACCTACCAAAAAAAAAAGATATTATTGATGATGGGAACATATAAGTGTTGCCTTAATATTAGATATTCCAAGATATTATTGATGACAACTCCATAGCTTTACCCTCGACCAAGATTGAGTATGATGTTTCTAGCATGGCTAGCTACGAGGCAGGATGTAGAAGCTCCTTATAGATCCATCGAATCAGGATCTGAATATGACATGGATACATAGTAATGACAGATAATCCCATATATATAGTTGGGACTAAGATACTTCTATATTTTGAGTTAGTGCATCTGTTCGAGATAAGCTTAGGCTTATGATTGAAACCTCCCTCAGAGGGAGGATGATAATGGTAGTCTTTTGTGATTTATATGATGATATTTGAATTGATGTCCTGTATGAATAGGAAACAACCGCTAATGAGACAAGCAGATACAAGATTTGAGTATGATGACAGCAACGCTGATAAATGACACTGAACCAACTATTCCTCTTTGTTTAAGCTCTCAGGATGAGGAATGGAGATAGAGGTATCCTGGAGTTGGGGGAAATCTGGAAAATAGGGTATAACCCCTATCTGTTACCCTTAGGGTTGGATAATGTTTCTCCCCTATCTTCATAGGGTCAGAGAATGTTTCTCCCCTATCTGGTATTTATAGATTATACCCTAGTTGGCATCATACCCACAAGCAAAGCTTGTCAGGAATACCGCTCCTCGTTTGGCCAACGATTTGAGAGTGTACGAGGGGTGTACAACCAAAGTCAATTATGTTGCAGGTGTTCTACCACATGACTATTTAGGGTGATCGATGGGAAGAACAATAGGCAATAGGATGGGTTGAGATAACCCTGTGCGGTTATGGGTTGAGATTGAGCTCCCTGATGTGATCCCAAGATAGAGATGTGCTCCCCTGTGTGTTTGGATATCCTATTGATCGATATGGGGTTGTAGATTTATAGCTCCCCCATAAGATTCTGGGTCGAGATGTGTTCTTTGATGCGGTTATAGGTTTAGATGTACTCCTTGATGATATTCTCTCTAATGATGATATTTTGGGTAGTAGCCTGCTAGCAGAGATTTCGGGTAGTAGCCTGATGGATAAAGGGTGGTAGCTTAAGCTCCCCTCTGGTAACAAATTATTCTTCTTCTAGATTCGATAATGTTCAACATACGAGCAAGAGCAATCAAGAGATAAGATGAATAAGTAAGGGATAGATCAAGATGTACATTGATGATTTGCGATGATGAGATACTTGAGGTGGTCATGGCATGATGACTTCATGACATAGATTATCAGTGATGATACATGATGACACTTGAAGATATCAGAATGGCATATTGATCGATGGTCAGATATTGGTAGATGGAATTATCCGTGAGAGGGAGTGCTAAAATTATGCAACTGTGGTCAAATTCCACTTTGGGCAGCTTATATGATGAAGATAATAATTGCAATAGATTTCTCTTTTCGAGAGGACCAAAATTGACATAAATATCACCTTATTTGGGCAAGCAGAAGTTGGTTTTTGAATTTATTTATTTATTCATGTATATTGGATTATGTTGGCCCTAAATTCAATTAGATAGGTCAGCCTCAACATCAAGTGGACCCTCATTAAAGCCTATAAATAGAAGAGACCTCAAGCTCATTTGGACACATTGATGAAGCCATCTTCTCTTCTCCTATTGTCTTGGTCCGCATACGTCTAATGGAGGAAAGCTCGCCAAAGGGTCTGAAACTACAGGGTTGAAGCTCACACGCGTCCAGGGTTTTTGGGTCTCGAACATTGGCTTGTAACTAAGGTTTTTTTTTCCCTAGACACTATCACAATATGGTCTAGAGAGAATCTAAGAAGTCTTGGATGCTGGCACAAAGTGTCTAAGGGCACATCCAGGAGGTTAAGGTTTCCGCAGAACAGTTTGGATTCCGGATGCATGCATAGAATGGTCTAGGGAGCGTCCAGGCTATCATAGACGTTGGCACTGTAAGTTGAAGAGAGTGTTTAGGATA
The DNA here is from genome assembly GCA_000404065.3 of Pinus taeda. NCBI lineage: Eukaryota > Viridiplantae > Streptophyta > Pinopsida > Pinales > Pinaceae > Pinus > Pinus taeda. The sequence continues at coordinate 222,329 of APFE030854635.1, read as the reverse complement.
CCTCATACGCTTGCAGAATCCTCAAGGGAGTGTCTAGGGTTTGAGGCAAATCTGGGTGAGTTTGGTCCTCGGACACCCACACACAGTTCACCTAGGAGCATCTAGATTAGTCCGATACACACTCATCTAGTTCTCCTGAGAGCATCCAAATCTATCTTAGACGCTTGTGCACAGTATCTCTGCATGTGTTCGGGACCTAAAGATAGGTTATTAGTATGTAGTAGTGTTCAACACTATTCAACAAAGTGATGACAATATCAAGTAGTTGACTACAGTGAGTGACAACACATTACAGTCCTCAGAATCAGGGTTTTTATTATTAGCATGATTAGATTCATTTCATGGATATCATAGTTTTTTTGTTGCATAGATAAAATTATGGATCATTGTACTTTCTTTTGCTGAATCATTTGATGATGATCTAAGAAGAAGAAGATTTGCAAGGGTTTTCCCCATAGTGGGATTTGCCCTGGTCTCGAACCAATCATGGTCTCTATGTGTGTGCATTCTTTTCTTCTATTGTTTCATTATGTTCCACTATATTGATGATGATGATGTTGTTCTTTCTACCTAATTGCTTATGTTGATTAATAATGATATAGATTTGAATAATGTAATGATTATATAGGGTGAACTTAATGTATTAATGAATAAATGCAATTATCAAAGCAAAGAACAATGTAACCCTATGAAAAATTAACACCTAGATCCATCTTAACATCAGATCTACCAAGCATCGAGAGGGATCAAATTTATTTCCATTCTAAATTGGTTTGCATCTCAAGAGATTTGATCCTTCTCAATGCTTGGTAGATCTGGAGTCAATATGGACATACGCTGGTTAAGTATCTCAATAAAAATTTAACAATGTAGTGACCAATGTGTGTTCTTCATATTTAGGAGATGGGTAAGTCTTGTCTTTAGAAAAGTGAGGAAAGGTTCAAAGACTTATAAATCTTGATCTAATAATTTAAGAAAGACTAAACTCTACATTGAAAAATTAGCCCATTGAAAATTTGATTTAAAATTTATTAATGGCATGATATGTATAATGATAATTTTTAATAACAATTTAAGAATAAATTTAATGTTTAATGATTCATTTCATCTTGTCTTATGCACCTATAGAATGATATTATTTAATAGAAAATTATATATATATAATTGGAGTTATCTCAAGTGGTTGGGATGTAGGAATGGAATCCTCTCCACCCAGGTTCAATTCCTGCAAGTGATATGGAATATATTGATAGTATATGTATATACTCATACAAAATATGCAATGTTGTACCTATATGTGTGTGTGTTAAATGTCTTCCATTAAGAAAATATTATAGTGTTGTTAGCATGTTAAATTATGCCAGCCAAAATCTAACTAGATTTGTTGGCCGGTATGGAATGTCCTAGGGTGGTACATAAACAAAGCAGATTGCAATACCCAAAAATAATTTAGCTTCAGAATACCAGAGAGACAATGTAAACTAACCAAAGCAATAAATCATTCTAGGCCTCTGAAGAAGTTATTGAGGCATATCGTGTGATCCTCCACCCCCATCGGGGATCTCTGATCCTCTTTTAATAGGGATTGTAGTCGATCCAACCAACTTAATTTTTCACTCACAATCCATGGGAGGCTAGTGTTAAGACTCTTGTCCTAACAACCCACATTTGCTAATAGATCAATGATCTTGTTCCCAGTCCCAGAAGAATTAGATTTAATGACATATTGCAAGGAAGTAATTAGTTTCTGGATATGAGAGATAATAAGTTTCAATCTCCAAATCTTCGCCAATTTAGAAATAGGGGTACCATATATTATTCTATGAATTGTAGATATCACCAATTAGGAACACCCATCCACTTGAAGTTTACTGTAACCCACCTCGATTGCTATTTGTAGACCCATTTCCAATGCCAAAATATAGTTACATTATTGTTGGTTGATCGATGATTCATCATAAATTCTCTTTAAGAGTTACTTTTACAGTCCCCGAAAATGCCTCCATATCCAACAAGACCTGGATTCCCTTTGGAGTCCCCGTCAAAATTTAATTTAATAGTTCTAGCATGAGGAGGAGAGAAGTAAGAGGGGAATAAATTGGACTAAGGGGGGAGCTTGGTTGATCTTGGGGATTGCATAACTTGATTAAGTTCCAACTATTTGATAATTGAATATTCTTATGGATTCACTTTCCAATCCTTTGGCAACAAAGATTTTGAGAGGATTCTCTCTTTGATGTTCTATTTAATGATTTACCAGGAGGAATCCATATATATCTACTTATTCTGAAAAATTCTCCTGTTTCACTCTTTCCACATGTTGACGGTGTTGGACACTGCCAACATATAGGGGATCTCCCTGATATGAGGTCCCAATTAGAACTCACACCATTTTGTGTAGGATTCCCATTTAGAAATATGACTCAATTGTCATTTTACTTAAATATTTTCCTTGGCTTAAGTAGTTAGCACAAGAGAGAAGTGCACACGTGGTTTTGAATGAGCAAGAGAGTGTGCCCTATGAAGTGTTTGATTGTAGATGTATCAAGGTTCTTTCATTGCAAGGGAGAGAAAGTGAGCCTCTAAAAGATAAGTAATTAATCTAATGGAGACACACGCACATAAAAGAGAAAGAATTGTTAAACATCAAGCGAAGTAGTTCACATAGATGCAAATATTGTTAAATCATCACAACACATTCCCAACAAGTTAAGCACGAAAATCACCGAAATAGTTCAATTACTTTAGTGCATATGTAATCCAACATAAACCGCAAACATTAAAAGAATAGTCTCAAAACATCTACAATTCATTCACAAAAATGTGTTGGCCAAAAGGCTTTAAGCATTAAGCAAAAGTTCCAAGATACATAAGTACAATGAACATCACTAGCTCCAATAGTGGAGCATTAGAGCCACTACTTTCTTCCTAGACGTACTATCTCTATGTCTTTAATGCCTTAGAAGCCAAGGTTAAAGGTCATTTGCTTGAGTAATGAGGATCCTTTTATGACTTGAGGCATGACCTTTCATATCCTCATGACTCTTAACTTTCCAACTTATAATGACCTTTGGACTGCTAAAACCCTTGCACTTCCAAATGAATTTTGGAATTACATATGACTCTTGGAATTACTTTCCTTTTGGACTTCTATACATGGTTCTTTTGTCCATACATGACTCTAGTACTTCCACTTCTTTGTCTTTACAATAATTACATGATTACATCATAATGTGATGAGGACATGATAAGTCACCATCATTGATGTCTTGGACTTGTAGTGATTGATGACATGGAATTTCTGCAATAGGTGACATGGTTTCCACTCGTGTGTTCTATCTCGCATACAAATTTCATGTCATTTATGTCTTAACCCTCCAAAGGGTCTTTGATCACATGGATTCTTTAGGCTTCTTCAAATGTCAAGATTCCAATGTGTTCTGCATTCTCGAATGCTTCCTTTGACTGCCCTCTTTGCCCGATCTTCTTCTTGCATCCCTACTATGGTTTTCTTGAAACGCTTACAACTGAAATCACTCATGGAAAGCAAACATCAACTTCATAAATCTCTTACCCTAACATGTTTCAACAAATTTCATATTCATGACTTAGCAATGCGCATGGGAAAAGCAAGGAGAACATATGGGCGCACAGGCGCACTGTGAACAGTTAAAGGGTTGAAGCTTAGAGGCTTTGGGATGTGCTTATGTGCTCAATAGGAGAGAGAGAAAACTCAAAGGAGGGTGCATGTCCAAATGATGAAGGAAGATCATTCGGGCTTTGCAAGTGCGTTGTGTGCTCAGGGAGATAAGGAGGGCGTAGGGCACAGTGTCGAAGGACGAATGATGAGGCTTAAAGGATTTGGGGTGCGCTCATGCACTCAAGAGGGCCAAGGAGGGAGTAGGGCGCATTTTTGAAGGCTAAAGGGGTTAGTATTTGGGGCTTCAGAATGTGCTCATGCACTCGAAGAGGGCGCAAATCTTCGAGTCGAAGGAATTTGCTCAAAGGAAGACTTGATTCTTTAGGACGCAGTTTGGACCAAGGAATTGAAATTATGCTTAGGAGTGCATTATGCACCCTTGGAGGGCGGAGTGCATACTTAAGGATTCCCATTCAAGGCTTAAGAGTGTGCTTTTGCGCTCCTAACCTTAATGGGTTCACTTGTACAACCAAAATTTGTCTAAGTTTAGGAGATAGGACAAGGGATGAACACAATGAGTTTAGACATGAAATCATGTGGAAGACATGCCAACTCATCAATAAAACTTAGAAATACTTGAAAAATGGTAAATAGAGATCAAAACGCTAGTTTATATACACTCCCCAAGTACAATGGACCAAGTGTGTGTGACTGCGACCAAAAGTGTCGTTTTCCAACAAGTGAGGGTGTTATGACCTTGAAATGTACTAAATATTTTCTAATCAATGCAAAGAAACTTAAGAAATGATCAAGAACACTTAAAACACATGGAATGACTTAAAACAACACTTGACGACCAACATGACACTTGACGTGACTGTGAGGTAGGATCCAAAGTTTGAATGTAGTGAAATTTTAGAGGGTGTTGTAACAACGACAACACCACACTACCCATAATACAAATCCTCCAATTAGAAACCAAGTTATTTTTACCACAAGTTTGTTAAATAAATTAAATCTCCAAAGCTCCAACGTTTCTACTGGTTTGTTTGGCATACAATCCAAGTGCTTGAAGAGATGTAAGACATGCAACCATATATATTCTACAAATGGGCAAGTATTTAAAAGATGTTCCAAGGTTTCTTCCTAATTCCTACAAATAAAATAGTAAGAAGGACCATGGAATCGTCTCTTCTTGATATGATCCACGTAAGAAGCTTTCTTTGTCCCACTAGCCATAAAAGATGAGCAAATTTTGGCCATAGATTAGAAGTCCATATCTTTCTCCATAAGGGTTTTTTGGCTAAGTCTTGGTAGCTCAAACAAGGAGTATGATTATTTGAGTGTAAACATACCTTTCATTTGATGATCCCACCATAATTTTTCCTAATTGTGAATGATAGGCATCTTATGTTCCTGAAGATATTAATTCACGGTTAGCCAAGAGTTTATCGCTTGGTGTTTCGTCCAATCTTACATTGATTTCCACTCCCTCCAAGTGTTAAGAGCTTGATAATTTTTCCAAAAATATACCACTTTCTCAGCGCCCAATTCCTTAGTAAAATATTTCAAGTCCCTTAGATCCTCCTGGTCTCCAAAATGATGGATTGCTGCCATGCTTCCTCCCAAAAGAGGGTTGTTATTCCATTCTTGATTTCCCTTAAAGCATGGTTCCAAATTAGATGTTTATTCTCTCAGGATATATTCCAAATGGATGAACCTGAGGGGAATATCAAAGCCCTCAGTTTTCTTTCTTGAGAGATATATTGACCATACTTCCTATCCCAAATATGTTTCCAGAGTTCATTTTCCCTTTGTAACCATCTCCACCATAACTTAGATCCTTAGGAATTTTTTAAAATCTCAAGGTCGCACACCCATAGACCCCCCACGAGTTTAGGGGTGCCCATTTCATGGTATTTTTTGCTCCTTTACAAAGGAATTCTTTGAATTTAGAAGTGATTTCTTTGAAAATGAGTTTGGGAGTAGTTAAAGCAAATAGTTGATACACTGATAATGCTTGAAGAACTAGGATAAGTAGAACCATGTCTTACCAAGTTCAATGATTGAAAGGCACAACTATCCAATTTATTGGTTATCCTTTGAAGAATGTCCTGCCAACATGAGGTCCTTAATGAATTTTCCACCAAATGGATTCCAAGACATTTAGCTGGGACACTTTCGATTTGAAAGTCAAACAACCTTGCTAGACGTTGTTGCATGCCCGCCAGTGTTGAAAAAATAAATATTATATTTATCTTCGTTTATCATAGTCCCCAAGGCATACATGAAGTCAAATAAGATAGATTTTAGGATCCACACTTCACAAAGAGAAGGCTAAAAAAAAAACATAATAGCATAAACAAATTGTTGATGTGTAATAGCCAGATCCCTACCATAAAGGAAGATACCTCTAAGGGTGCCTTGGATCAAAGTCACCTTGATGTATCAACCAAGACCTTTAGTAGCCATGATGAATAGGAAGGGAGAAAGGGGGTCACCTTTTCCTAAACCATAGGAAGGACAAAAGGTTAAGGTGGGAGAACCATTGAGAAAAATATAGAAAAAGGGGGTGGATATGAGAAATCTGACCTAGGATACCCACTAAGGAGAAAAACCAAAGGCATAAAGCACCTTAAGGAGGTAATTCTATTTCAGTTTATCGTAAGATTTAGAGAGATCCAATATGATAAGCATACCAGCCTTCTTTAGCTTCTGTTGTGGTAAAAACACAACCCCCTCATTATTGATTTGTTCACTTCAAATAATGGGGACCCTTTTTATAAAATTTTGGCTAAACACCTTTTTGGATTTTTATCAAGTTGATTATCCTACGCTTTTGTATATTTTTCATTTTTTTTAGACTTTCGTTTTTTATTACTTTGTTAAAATCAATTTTTTATAAGCTTCTCGTTGATACTTGTTTCGCTTCATTCGGTCAACTGGTTTGTAAATTACACTTCTTTGAAGTCTAATAATTTATGTTGCCTAAGTTAAAAATGCATAAAATGTACAATATTCCATTTTTGTAATTAAATTAGTTCAATTGCATTTGTTTTAAATATTAACCCCTAGTTAGTTATTACTAACATTTTTCATTTTTGCTTATACAGCCAAATCATGAAGCAACAAGATCTTAGTAATTTACTCCAATATTTCAAAATAAACTACTAATTTCAAAAAATCAAAATATCGAAGTGGTTGTAGTTTATTTTTTATTTTTATTTTCAAAGTGGTTGTAGTTTAGATAATTTTATAACTAAACTTCATTAAAATAAAACCAAAAAAACAAAAAATATATCAATATATATATATATATATATAAATTCATTGTCGGGAGATCACGTCGGAGATTTCAATCGCAACAAATTTTAAATAAAACCTCGACACCTCCTGATCTCTGATCTCCCAATTAAGAAAAGGCATGGAGGCATTAACTTAAGTTTTGTTTGAAGTTTCCAAAACTCACTCATACATGAATGGATAAAGTGAAGTGGTGAAATATATAATAAAATAAAAAATTTATTACATGATCGAATCGGAGCTTTCGCATGTGACAAGTTTGAAGAACCTCGATATACTCCATGCTCCCGATTTCCGATTGCGAAAAGGCAAAGGCATTAAAACAAAGTCTCATAATAAAAGGCTTTGTAATTCATTTTGAGTTTTCAAATCCACTCACGTATGAGTAAAAAGGTAGGAAGGATAGTTTTTAAATTAATTAATATGTAGAATAAAATTAAGTTAGTTAAAATATAATTAATTATTGATTAGATTAATTTGTTTATAATAGTCAATTATATTAGTTAGTTAGATTAATAACTAGTTTATTAAATAATTAATTTAGTTTATGATTAACAATTAAATTAGAATTAATTATTAAATAATTAGAGTTTAATTTAGGATTAGATTTTTAATTAAAATTATGATTTTTAGCCCAACAATAAAATTTCCAGATTTATGCCAGATTTGACCCATCAAATTTGGAAGCTCATAGATTGAATTATTCTTGGCCAAATGAGGCCCAAGGCAACTCATTGGAAAGATAAAATCAAGGAAAACATTTTTGAGGAGGTTTTACTAATAGATTTGGTCATTTATTGAGTCAAAAATCAGACATAAGATCAAGCTCTGAATTTTTAAAACAAAATCAATTTTCTGAGTTTTATTTTCTGCAATTTCATTTGTCCAAGCCTCTTTTACATGCAGATTCATTTGTCAATAATAGCCTTGGCCAAATAAAATCATCCCAGACATCAATAGGAAGCTTATATTTTATTTTCAATTATTTAATTAATTGCATTTGATTGAATTTGTTTTAATGCCAGAAATGATATTTTGATTTTATTGTTGCATCTTAATTTATTTTAATTTCTTTTTTGCAGGAAAATAGTAGAAGAGATATGGAAAAAAAGATCTCAATCAATGAGAAGGCTCCAGTAATTAAAGATTGGAATTTTTGAGCAAATAAAATTGGATTGGGCAGATTTTTCTTCAACAAACTTTCCTCTCAAAAAATACATTTGAAAATATTATAAATGGCAGATTGCAGAATGTAATTAGGGGCTGCTCTCCTCTACAATTTTGGACTTCTAAAAGCACTTATGCAATAGGAATTTAGAGTTGTAGGAGGGAGGAGAGAAATCTCAGGTCTGGGGATTATTGAAGATTTTTCTTTTGTATCTTGAATTATGTATAATGGGAAGAGTTTGCACTATTGTGGTTCTAGCTTTGAAAGCAGAAGTTCAAGCAATGTAAATGATTGTTTGAGACCAGAATCAGATAAAAACAATGTAAAATTTGAAACGGGAACTATAAACTCAAAACGAGAACTCTGGCCAAAAAACCCCGAAAAAACATAAAAAACAGTGCTAAAAACGAAAAGTGTGTATACTGGAACGACGATTTTATTTTTTAGGGGTCAATTTTGAACATGTTTTAAAAATGGCAGTGACAACGAAATTTACTATGAAATTTTTGTGCAAAATATAGCTTCAAAACGAGAAGTGATGATACTGGAATGATGATTTTTTTTTAGGGTCAATTTTCAAACTTTAAAAAAATTCTAGTAAAACCAAATTTTTATGTGCCAAACAAAGTTGTTTATGAGGAAAAAAACACATTAATTTTTTTGGTAGAATATCATTTTTCTTTTCTAAGTATAAATTCAACATGTTCTCAACCATAACATCAACATCAACGGTGCTATGTTTTTTTTTGTTTCAATCCCACCATCTACTTCATGAGTAACATATTTCAATCTCTTCATGTCAAACACCATCCATTGAATTAATGGTCGGATCAATAATCCAAATCTATTGCACGTGACAAACTCCTACAATCTCTTATATAGAATCTACTTTATATATCAATGTTGTGTCATGAGCTTTCAATTTGGCTATTCATTTCACATTTAGTGGTCTCTAAGTGAATTTACTGATTATTAACAATTACCAATTATTAGCAAGTGATATAGAGGTAATTACATACTATAATCTGCTCAATTAAACTAGTCAACAGTTAATACTAATATGTACAATAGTTTAAAATCAATTTAACAATTAAAAATTCTTACAATGATAAAACTAGTTTTTTATGTCTGCAAAAATTCAATTCAACAAATATACTATTTGTAGAAAATAAATCTATTACTAGGGCTACAATGTTGCTATATAAATTTACTACAACTATTTTTTATGAAATAATTGCAAGGGCTATTGAAAGAAACAAGGTATAACCATTGGGAAGAAAATAAGGTATACTTATGAGCCTAACTTTTAAAAGATAACATATGTATACTTATGAGCCTAACTTTTAAAAGATATTCACATATTTAACTCTTACATATCTAACATTTAACCATGTATACTTATGAGCCTAACTTTTAAAAGATATTCACATCTCTTACATATCTAACATTTAACCATCTAACACTTATACAATGACCCCATACTAAGTTCTAAAACTAAATTGTAGAGAGGCTCATACTTTAGGGACATAACAACATTTTACAACATACTTTAGAGATGTACAACATTTTGCCGAATTCCTCGGGGCCTCTAACCTCTAGGAGTATAACAACATTTTTCCTAATTCCATAAACCAAATCCAACTATTAGATATAATAATTATTCATATAATCACCATAACAATTATGAGCCTTATAAAACTAATACTCATCTTCATGTTTACTAAATTATACTATTTTTTAAAATATAATTAGAATTCAATCTAAAAAAACATGAAAAAAAAATGAACATGGAAAAAAAAGGTATTAATAAAATTTGCCATATTCGTAGGACTTCACTTTTCTTTAAAATGAAAAAACCTTTGATATAACCATAAAATATGGTATAAATAAAAACTCAATTCTTATTTAAAATGGATCAGGCCTTATGTTGAAACATAAAGAGAGGGTATAAATAAAACTAGCATCTCCATGTGTAACCACAATCTAATTTAAAGCCTTAAAAGGAACCATATGGAAAGGGTAATGATAAAACTTTTCACCATGGTCAAACCCTTATGGAACCATGAATAAAGAGGAAAATAAAACTTGCTATTGCTCTTATGTTTTTTTTTCAATCCCACCATCTACTTCATGAATAACATATTTCAATCTCTTCATGTCAAACACCATCCATTGAATTAATGGTCGGATCAATAATCCAAATCTATTGCACGTGACGAGCTCCTACAATCTCTTATATAGAATCTACTTTATATGAGCTTTCAATTTGGCTATTCATTTCACGTTTACTGGTCTCTAAGCGAATTTACCAATTATTAACAATTACCAATTATTAACAAGTGATATAGAGGTAATTACATACTATAATTGGCTCAATTAAACTAGTCAACAGTTAATACTAATATGTACAATAGTTTAAAATCAATTCAACAATTAAAAATTCTTACAATGATAAAACTAGTTTTTTATGTCTGCAAAAATTCAATTCAACAAATATACTATTTGTAGAAAATAATTCTATTACTAGGGATACAATGTTGCTATATAAATTTACTACAACTACTTTTTATGAAATAATTGCAAGGGCTATTGAAAGAAACAAGGTATAACCACTGGGAAGAAAATAAGGTACATCTAATAAAATACAGTGTGAATATGTTTTATAAAATACAATATAGTGGTTAAACAAGGTATAACCCTTAGATTTATGCATGTAAAATGTTATATGATGGCAAAACAAGAGTTTTGGAGAATGTAATTTTCTTGGAGATATAGTATTTTGTTTAAACACCATCATATTGCTAACCTCCCTCTCGGCAGAAGCTTCACTAAAATCTGCAATGGAAATCTGACTGAGACGCACTGTTAAGTTCGGATATCACAATATGATGACTTCAATTTGGTGCAACTTCAGAAGGAGAGGCTCGTTACACAGATAAACTCGTAGTACTATGACTTCAATTCGGTGTTATTACAGTGATGCTCTCACAGTTTCTTTGTGCTATTATAATGATGCTATTACAGTGATGCTCTCACAGTGATTTTATGAGGAAATTCATTATGACTTCAATTCGGTGCTATTACAATGATGCTCTCACAGTTTCTCGGTGTTATTATAATGATGCTATTACAGTCGATAAAGGAGCTTAGATTGTTTGTAGAGGTATTCTCTTCGAAGATAACAGTCTATTTTCGGTGATAATAGTGATTGGAATCGCCCAGCCACCGCCCCGATGGTGGGGCGATTCTGAGAATCACCCCAATCACTATTATCACCGAAAGCCATTATGAGGAAATTCATTTAACTTCAATTCGGTGCTATACAGTCTATTTTCGGTGATAATAGTGATTGGGGCGATTCTCAGAATCGCCCAGCCACCGCCCTGCCACTAGGGTGGTGGCTGGGCGATTCTAAGAATCGCCCCAATCACTATTATCATCGAAAGCCATTACGAGGAAATTCATTTAACTTCAATTCGGTGCTATTACAGTGATGCTCTCACAATTTCTCGGTGCTATTATAATGATGCTATTACAGTTTCTCGGTGCTATTATAATGATGCTATTACAGTGATGCTCTCACAGTGATTTTATGAGGAAATTCATTATGACTTCAATTCGGTGCTATTACAGTGATGCTCTCACAGTTTCTCGGTGCTATTATAATGATGCTATTATAGTCGATAAAGGAGCTTAGATTGTTTGTAGCGGTGTTCTCTTCGAAGACAAGCGTGAAGAAGAATGACAGGTATAGGAAGCCATTATGAGGAAATTCATTTAACTGCCATCTCTATCGATTTTCCAACATGGTATTGCAGCTATGGTCAAAGTCAAAGGCAGTTTGAAGAACACGTATATAACCTTGAAGCATTCTCAGCATTGTCGAGATCCTTGAAGGTGACAAGTGATATTTCAGTGCTGCCACAGGGAGAAACAATTCGGTCTTTTCAGAATAGGTTCAAAATTATTTCGGTGGTGACACAGTCTCTTCATTTCGTGGCACAGTCTCTACATCTCAGTAAAGGGTATACATCGCTCCACAGTTCAGAGAAAATCTCACATAAATCTCAGGAGGACAAGTTCGAATACATATCTCTAATTTTCTTGGAGATATAGTATTTTGTTTAAACACCATCATATTGCTAACCTCCCTCTCGGCAAAAGCTTCACTAAAATCTGCAATGGAAATCTGACTGAGACACACTATTAAGTTTGGATATCACAATATGATGACTTCAATTTGGTGCAAATTCAGAAGGAGAGGCTCGTTACACAGATAAACTCGTAGTACTATGACCTCAATTCGATGCTATTACAGTGATGCTCTCATAGTTTCTCGGTGTTATTATAATGATGCTATTATAGTTTCTCGGTGCTATTATAATGATGCTATTACAGTGATGCTCTCACAGTGATTTTATGAGGAAATTCATTATGACTTCAATTCGGTGCTATTACAGTGATGCTCTCACAGTTTCTCGATGCTATTATAATGATGCTATTACAGTCGATAAAGGAGCTTAGATTTTTTGTAGAGGTGTTCTCTTCGAAGATAACAGTCTATTTTCGGTGATAATAGTGATTGGGGCGATTCTCAGAATCGCCCCAATCACTATTATCACCGAAAGCCATTATGAAGAAATTCATTTAACTTCAATTCGGTGCTATACAGTCTATTTTCGGTGATAATAGTGATTGGGGTGATTCTCAGAATCGCCCAGCTACCGCCCCGCCACCAGGGTGGTGGCTAGGCAATTTTGAGAATCGCCCCAATCACTATTATCACCGAAAGCCATTATGAGGAAATTCATTTAACTTCAATTCGGTGCTATTACAGTGATGCTCTCACAGTTTCTCGGTGCTATTATAATGATGCTATTACAGTTTCTCGGTGCTATTATAATGATGCTATTACAGTGATGCTCTCACAGTGATTTTATGAGGAAATTCATTATGACTTCAATTCGGTGCTATTACAGTGATGCTCTCACAGTTTCTCGGTGCTATTATAATGATGCTATTATAGTCGATAAAGGAGCTTAGATTGTTTGTAGAGGTGTTCTCTTCGAAGACAAGCGTGAAGAAGAATGACAGGTACAGGAAGCCATTATGAGGAAATTCATTTAACTGCCATCTCTATCGATTTTCCAACATGGTATTGTAGCTATGGTCAAAGTCAAAGGCAGTTTGAAGAACACGTATATAACCTTGAAGCATTCTTAGCGTTGTCGAGATCCTTGAAGGTGACAAATGATATTTCAGTGCTGCCACAGGGAGAAACAATTCGGTCTTTTCAGAATAGGTTCAAAATTATTTCGGTGGTGACACAGTCTCTTCATTTCGTGGCACAGTCTCTACATCTCGGTAAAGGGTATACATCGCTCCACAGTTCAGAGAAAATCTCACATAAATCTCAGGAGGACAGGTTCGAATACATATCTCTAATTTTCTTGGAGATATAGTATTTTGTTTAAACACCATCATATTGCTAACCTCCCTCTCGGTAGAAGCTTCACTAAAATCTGCAATGGAAATCTGACTGAGACACACTGTTAAGTTTGGATATCACAATATGATGACTTCAATTTGGTGCAACTTCAGAAGGAGAGGCCCGTTACACAGATAAAATCGTAGTACTATGACTTCAATTCGGTGCTATTACAGTGATGCTCTCACAGTTTCTTGGTGCTATTATAATGATGCTATTACAGTTTCTCGGTGCTATTATAATGATGCTATTACAGTGATGCTCTCACAGTGATTTTATGAGGAAATTCATTATGACTTCAATTCGGTGCTATTACAGTGATGCTCTCACAGTTTCTCGATGCTATTACAGTCGATAAAGGAGCTTAGATTGTTTGTAGAGGTGTTCTCTTCGAAGATAACAGTCTATTTTCGGTGATAATAGTGATTGGGGCGATTCTCAGAATCGCCCAGCCACCGCCCTGGTGGCAGGCAATCACTATTATCACCGAAAGCCATTATGAGGAAATTCATTTAACTTCAATTCGGTGCTATACAGTCTATTTTCGGTGATAATAGTGATTGGGGCAATTCTCAGAATCGCCCAGCTACCGCCCCATCACCAGGGTGGTGGCTGGGCGATTCTGAGAATCGCCCCAATCACTATTATCACCGAAAGCCATTATGAAGAAATTCATTTAACTTCAATTCGGTGCTATTACAGTGATCCTCTCACAGTTTCTCGGTGCTATTATAATGATGATATTACAGTTTCTCGGTGCTATTATAATGATGCTTTCTCGGTGCTATTATAATGATGCTATTACAGTCGATAAAGGAGCTTAGATTGTTTGTAGAGGTGTTCTCTTCGAAGACAAGCGTGAAGAAGAATGACAGGTACAGGAAGCCATTATGAGGAAATTCATTTAACTGCCATCTCTATCGATTTTCCAACATGGTATTGCAGCTATGGTCAATGTCAAAGGCAGTTTGAAGAACACGTATATAACCTTGAAGCATTCTCAGTGTTGTCGAGATCCTTGAAGGTGACAAGTGATATTTCAGTGCTGCCAGAGGGAGAAATAATTCGGTCTTTTCAGAATAGGTTCAAAATTATTTCGGTGGTGACACAGTCTCTTCATTTCATGGCATAGTCTCTACATCTTGGTAAAGGGTATACATCGCTCCACAGTTCAAAGAAAATCTCACATAAATCTCAGGAGGACAAGTTCGAATACATCTGAAATGGAGTTCAGATGTCACAAATTAAGCTCTCGATGATGAAACAAAAGTTTGGATTTAAGAGAACAAGTCGTCGGTGCTATAATAGAGATTAGAAGTTCAGAGAGGGTAGAGGGTTCGATATCATTACTTGGATAGGATATCTATGCTTCCACAGTTCGATATTATGTATACACAGTTCAGTATTATGCCTCCCATAGTTTGGTACTGTTATTGGCTCGGTGATACTATAGTTTGACGACTCTTGGATGGTAATTCACCAAAGTATCCAAGTGAAAGAAAGGCTTGCAAAGTCTATTTTCGGTGATAATAGTGATTGGGGCGATTCTCAGAACGCCCAGCCACCGCCTGCACCAGATGGGGGCTGGGCGATTCTGAGAATCGCCCCAATCACTATTATCACCGAAAATAGACTTTGCAAGCCTTTATTTCACTTGGATACTTTGGTGAATTACCATCCAAGAGTCGTCAAACTATAGTATCACCGAGCCTATAACAGTACCAAACTATGGGAGGCATAATACTGAACTGTGTATACATAATATCGAACTGTGGAAGCATAGATATCCTATCCATGTAATGATATCGAACCCTCTACCCTCTCTGAACTTCTAATCTCTATTATAGCACCGACGACTTGTTCTCTTAAATCCAAACTTTTGTTTCATCATCGAGAGCTTAATTTGTGACATCTGAACTCCATTTCAGATGTATTCGAACTTGTCCTCCTGAGATTTATGTGAGATTTTCCAGCAACAAAAAGCATTCGATAGGGTTAACTTACTCTTCTATCCTATACGCATACCCTAAACGCATACGAAATTAAATAATAAGGTATCTATGTAAGAGTTTTTAATCTAAAAACAATTCATTCGTAATGGGTGTTATTTCTATTTTAAAATGTTCAACTAATGAACTATGAATTGTGACTAAATGAGTGACTCATAAATCCTCTTAAGAAGTATTTCACAGCCACAAGGGTCGAGATAGAGCCCACAAATCCATAAACCTCCAAAAGCTTTGCACCTTGTTTGTTTGATAAAGCAAATCTACCTTCTTTTTCATCATCCAATATGGATACAAATGCTCTTTCCCTAGATAAAGAAAGCATTCGCCTTGGGCTATTCGTTGATGAATCCACCATAATCAAACTTCCTCCTGTTAGATAAAATAATAATGAGACTTTTTACATGTAAATACACTACAAAATGAATAAAAATGATTTTTAATGAATCTATTAAAATAAGGCAATAATCTCATATTCTCCAATATTTGTGTACATGTTTCTCTAGAACCACAAAAACAAGAATTTGGATCTTATATGCAATGGTAAAAACACTATGATCAGTATCATGTAAACTTCATCAAGAGAGAAAAATTAGTGGAGTCCATATTTTTTTAATTCAATAGATCACATCAATTACAAGTCAAGGCAAAGCAGACATCTATAATGATAAAAACAATTATGGTTTTTCTATCTAACATTCGAAACAAAAGAGCACCTTATATTTAAATGCCCAACCTATTACATTAAAGGAAATAATATTATGTTTTTAAAGGATCAAGGCCATGGCTTGAAACTGTTTTCCAGTTAAAAGGGTCAATACGAAGTTGTGATGTTCATAGCACCAAGACTTGACCAGAGGTAGAATATTTACAGAACCTGAAAATCTTTGGGCTCTTGAATTTCAATGGCATTAATTTAATTTGTTCGTTTTTTGGTGATTTCCACTTAGAACAATGCAACAAAAGCTTGAATAATTATTTAATCATTATTTTTTGAAAAAAAAAGTGATTATTATTATTATTATTACATGAAATTCATTAAAAAAAATATTATGTAACCATTTTCAGTTAAAATTTTCCTATAAAAATTGTGATTTTGACATGTCAATTCTAGCAAAAAATTATCAAAACGTGTAGTTTTTTAGTTATATTTATGTTTAAAAATGGTTATTTTTATGTCTATTTGTTAAAAAATATTGTTTTTTAGAAAACAATTATTTCATGTAGATTGAAAAATTAATTAAGAATGTATAAACATGCAGAATATCAAAAATTCAAAATATCAACTTTCTAATTTAAAAATGCAAAACAATAAAAACCTCACTACAAAAAAATAAAAATAAAAATAAAAACAATAAAATATGAGAAAAAGACCATTTCAAAAAACTTTAAATTTACAAAATAATTATTTACATTTCATACATTAGAAAATTTAAAGTCAAAAAATAGGTCTTTTAAAAAAAGGGTCTAATGCAGAATACCCACTTTTTTAAATAAGCATGAAAATCACTACCATTCTAAAATGTAATGGACATAAGAAAAATTAACGTGCCAAAAACTATGCTCTAAAAAAAACATGTGTGTTCTGCATCACCCCTTTTCAAAATCAGGTCACTTTTTTGCTATCTCTACGAAACGGGTAACGGTATCAGTTCTCGTTTCAAAGTTTACATTGTTCTTGGCTCATGTCAATTTTTAATTTGTAAAAGGAATTTAAATTTGGTTAATAAAAAGTTAATTATTGTTTTACTGGAATGTGTTTTTTCCCTGGTATTTTGCGCAAACATAATAACCTAAGACATAACTACTAGTAACCCTATGACATAACTACTAGTAACCCTATGGTTGTTTAAGACCCGCACTCAACAAAAGGGAATCTAACCTTTCAAATGCGATAATATCCCATTGAATGTGTTGTCGATAACAATGTAACTTCTCCACAAAATTGCTTCAAATATTTTAACGAAACCTCAAAAAGTCTTGATGTGATGTGAGGAATAATGATAATGAAATTTATGATATAACAGAAATTACGAAACTATTTTACTGCATGGTGAATGTGGTATTAATGTTTTTTAGAAAAACTTAACATATAAATCTTATTATGGCGATATAGTAATTTATAATAAATGTGTTATAGAAGATATAATAAAAATTAAAAAAATATTCAATTCTCTAGGAAATGCTATATAGTTTAAGTAAAAGATTAATTTAGGTGAAAGATTTAGTTTAAAATTTTAGTTTCAATATTTAGTTTAAAAGATTTAGTCTAAAATATTGATTTAAAGATTTAGTTTAAGAGATTAATTTCATGAGAAAAATTTAATTAAAATTTTTCAATAAATTGTAGAAGAAAATTTTGGAGGGAAATACATGAAACAAAATTTTAGGCAAAAAATTTTATAGGGAAAATTTGGAGGGAAATTTTCATTTTTTAAGCTATATATTATCATTAGGAGAAAGTGCATTTGTATCATTCAATATCTTCTATTTGAAAGCCATGGATTCTTCTAATGTTGATGTTTTTCTTTGTGAAAAATCAACATCTTCATCGCGTAATAACTTTATTCATATTGATAGATATAATGAAAATTATTTCACTATGAATAGAGATTCAAATCTTCCACTTAGTCTTAGTCCTAAGGACTATGAGAGCAGTACTGATGAAGGGTAGGATGATGAATTTCAAATAAATAAAGAGTCACGGTTTCCACTTAGTCCTAATCCTATGGACTATGAGAGTAGCAACGATGAAGAGCATGATGAAGAATTTCAAATAAATAGAGTGTCACAATTTCCACTTAGTCCTAATCGTATGGACTATGAAAGAAGCAATGACGAAGGCTAGGATGAATAATTTCCAATAAATCGAGAGTCACATTTTCCACTTAGTCCAAATCCTATGGACTATGAGAGCAACAAGGATGAAGGCCAGGATGAAGAATTTCCAATAAATCAAGAGTCACAATTTTCACTTAGTCCTAATCCTATGGACTATGAGAGAAGCAGTGAGGAAGGCCAAGATGAATAATTTCCAATAAATCGAGAGTCATAGCTTCCACTTAGTCCCAATTGTATAGACTATTAGATCAGTAGTGATGAAGGTCAGGATAAAGAATTTCCAATAAGTCGAGAGTCATGTTTTCCACTTAGTCCTAATCCTAAGGACTATGAGAGTAGCAGTGATGAAGGTTAGGATGAAGAATTTCCAATAAATTGAGAGTCACATTTTCCACTTAGTCCTTATCGTAAGGACTATGAGAGTAGTAGTGAAAAAGGGAAGGATGATGAATTTCCAGTAAATAGAGAGTCACATTTCCCACCTAGTCCTAATCCTAAGGACTACGAGAAGTAGTGACAAAGGGCAGGATGAAGCACTTAGTCCTAATCGTAAGGACTATGAGAGCAACAATGACGAAGGGCAGGATGAATAATTTCTAGTAAGTAAAGAGTCACATTTTCCATGTAGTCCTAATCCAATGGACTATGAGAGCAGCACTCACAATGCACTTGATGAAGAATATCTAATAAACATCGAGTAAAAGTTTCTATTTGGTCCTAATTCTAAGGACTATGAGGGTAGCACTGACGAAGGGAAAGATGAATAATATTCTCCAAGTCAATGTTTCAAAAGAAGAGATGATCATAGTGAGGATAACGTTCCTCCTAACGATGATGAAAATGCTTATATAGATGATTATTCAATAGTGGAGACATTGCTAGCAAATATTGTATCGAGGAGTAGGAGCAGACCTTGTTGTATCAATCCAAGATGTTCTAGTTATACAAGGGGTAGAGAAGAATATCTAAAGAGAAGAAACTCTATCAGTGCTCTCATTTCAAGTGAATGTTGTCAAAAGGATTACTTGAAACATATGGATTTCAAGTTTGCATTGGAGAAAAGGAAGATATATTTTTCAATGAATAAAAGAATGCAAAATTCATATTTAGTGGGGTGCATGCAATCTACATTGTCAGGTTATGATTATAATATTGGGTATTTATTTATCTCTAGAAAGGATTTCAAAATGTTTCATTCAGTGGGTAATTTTCATTTGTCGAGAATCCAAGAAAATTTGGAAAAACATCCCGCATTTTATTCAGAAGTACATCATAAACGACAGTTTGAGCCATTATCAAATACCACAATGTCATGGATTAAAGACTTATTTTAAAATCATGGAGAGTATATGCTAAATAGAGAGACAATACATATTCTAGATAACTTCTCAAGACGAGAAATCTACAACTTATATAAAGAATATGTAGAAGGTGTTGAAGGAAATTCTTGATTTATTACATATCAATATTTTGTGAAGATACAGAAGAAAGCATTCAACAATGTCCATATCCTAAGAAGACAAAGATGGGGCTTTGCAATACAAGTGCTTATCTTAAATAAAAAAAGGTATAAATGTGAAGGGGTAAAAAGAGGTAAGCATTCATAACATTATTTTTTAAAGTTGTATAGTCATCAACTATGAAAACGTATTTATTAATGACTTTCTTTTATGTTGTGTAGATTCCATTGTCAAAGCACTTCAAGAGCATCACAAACAAGAAAAAAGTGAAAGTAAAAAGTTGTACGAGCATCGAAAGAAGTGTTATGATAATCCAAATAAATATTTGGCTTTAATAATTGATGGTATGGACCAGAAAAAAAACACTTCAACCTCATTTTGTTCGCACACACAAAAATTTATAGGAGGAAAACTTTATTCAGTATCACTTGATCGATTGTATCAGCTTCAATTGGAAAATGTTTCCAAGGGCATAATGCATAACTCTGAATATTCATAATGATGCAAATATGACAATAACCATAATTCATGATGTTATTTTTCATTGGTTTGGTAATCTTCTTGAAGTTTTGAATCGACAACTGGACAATGCTTGTTGTGAAAAGAAAAACCAGATTATTTTTGGATATCTAAACATGCTTGTTGAATTGAGATTTTTTCACATGGTAAAGGTTGGTTTTCTTCTTGTTGGGCACACTCATGACCATATTTATAAGATGTTCAATTGTTTTTTAGTCACACTAAGGAGGAAGGATGTTGGGAGCTTTCCATCATTAATTGATTGTATTAAGAAATCATACATGCCAAAGCCTATGTTTGATGTGTTGGAAGAAATGGTTGACATGCGAAGGTTTATTCTCGGATCGCATGGTGAGGAGAAATGCATTTAACAACTAAAAGACACTAGCTTCCAACATCAATTTCGTATCAAAAAAATTGAAGGGAAAACACTAATATGGGGCAAGAAGTATTCAACTACTGCAAAAAAGGCATTGTCATCAGGTTTATCATTTTTGAAGTTCATTCAAAATCATCAAATATTTGCGTCAAATATATTGTTATTACAATCAATTGGTGAAGTTCATAATGCACATAAATAGAATCGAGATATGAATTAGTTTGATTTCCTGGAAGAAATTAAAAAATGTATTAGATATACATATGAGTACTTTGATATCGTTGATTTAGTTTGGTGGGAGTCTTTTTCAATAATAAAAGTGATATCATTTCAAGAATAACAAATGAAGATATACCTTTGAAAGCTCCATTTATTTGGTCACAAAATGTTTGAAATGAACATGAGGAAAGAAAAATTGTTGAACAACAACAGTCAAAAGGTATTATTATTTCTTCACAAGTAGAGGAAAGAGAAATGTATATTGGTTCCAGAATATATCGTTCACAACGTGAAGCCATGGAAAACCTTTACAAGGGTTCAGTACAAGATATTAAGGAGGGTTTCATTATCATAGTGTTAGCAGATGGAGATGCCAATGGCTATCCATTCTAGGTTGCTAAGGTTATAAAGGTCATTACAAAAAATGAAAATGTTCCAGGAGTTGAAGTACATTGGTATGCCACAAATACACACATATTCAATGGTGTGTACAAGCTAGAGATGGTAGTTGATAAAAAAATTAGCAAAAAAAGAAAAAGAAAAGGTACAAATATAAATTGTCACCATGCAGATCTCTTAAAATTGGAGGATGTTGACATACTTGTTTATGAATTCAATTTGACAAAGACAGGAAATCTCCACTTCAAGACGATAGAGATTCTAAAGAGGTTGTTACTAGAAGAAACAATGTTGAGAGGGGAGTATACTGAATCCAGTCATAGATCTAGAAGAATTTTGAAACCTGAAATGGTGGTCGACATGCATGTGGACTCAGATGGGGCACTAGTTGATGAAAGAGAAGAATATGGAACATATTTATCTGCATCCAGTGATTCATCTGAAGATGTGAATTCTGATGGTGTGCAAGAAGATATGAGTGATTTTGAATAATTCTCTAAGACAATTTATATAACTCATGTTTTCATCTTATCTTGAAATAAAATTTTTGATTTCCATATGACGTTAAATGAAGTTATAAGTCATTTTTATGTTTGTTGGATTATATGTTTTAATTATGATGAGTTTTATTGTTTAGAATACCCACAATGCAACAATAACTTAGAGATATAATTTAGGTTTCATTCAATCTACAATTATTTACATTTTGATTAATTTAGTTATGTAATTTGTTCATAATGTCATGGTTTAAATGTGTTGAAAACTTAAAGGTTTTTAATTCTATGGTTGAAAAATTTCCAAATATTTTTTTTCTTTAATTTATGGTTGAAAACAATTAGAATTTTAGTGATCTTTAGTGTGATGTTATTATACGTTTAACAACATGGATGAAAACTGATGGAATTTTAAAGTGTTTCACATCCAATTATTTTATCTTTATCGTCATTACCAAAAAATGTTGAAATTATACATAGGAAAGAAAAATGTTATTCTACTAAAAATATTAGTGTTTTTTTTTCATTTATTTTGCACAAAAAAATTTGGTTTTTGCACAAAAGAAATTGGTTTTACTACTATTTTTTAAATATGTTGAAAATTAACCCTAAAAAGGTACATTGTTCAAAGATACACACTTTTCGTTTTTTGGACTATTTTTTATGTTTTTTGGGGTCTTTTGGCTAGAGTTCTCATTTTCAGTTTATAGTTCCCACTTCAAAGTTTACGTTGTTATCATCTCTGCTCTGCACCAGTGCTCACATTTCAAGACCTGCAACAACCATTTGAAATTGAGACAGAAGCCTCCAACTATGTTATTGATGTTGTTCTTACCCAACAAGAGAATCCAGTGGAATATCATAGCGAGACACTTTCGAATATAGTTCGAAAGTATCCCACTTATGAAGAAGAGATGTATTCCATTGTGCAAACCTTCCAACAATGGAGCCACTACATTTTGGGGAAGGAAATGATCATCCACATAGACCACCAACCCCTACAATTCATATGGAAACAAGGAAAGTTGCAGAACGATCACCATCAGAAATGGTCCACACATCTGCAATAGTTCCATTTCAACATCAAGTATGTTGTAGATCTAACCCGGAAATATTATAGATCTGATATAAAAAGATAAGACAATGCAAATAAACCCAGAAATAATATGAAATGAATCTTTATTGATCAAACCCTTAAGGTAGGGCAACACCATACATTCACTCCTTAAGGAAGGAGAAGGGCAACACCATACATTCACTCCTTAAGGAAGGAGAATACTCCACAAGCCATATGCTTATTCATACAAGAATACTTCTCTTCATATCTCTCCATGTGGAGTCTCTAGCCTCTATATAGGCCTCATACATACAATACCATGCATCATTACCATGGTTTCCTCATACCATCAACTAATACCATGGGCCCCTTACATTATTATTAACTACTTGTGGTCCCTTACATGACATGGGTTAACCACCTTATTTATTACGATGGTCTATCCCATTATTACATTATTACCTTGTGTACCTCCCTCGGTACCCCATATTACCCCCCCTAGGTATATAACAATTTAGAGGAAAGATGTAGGAGAAGAAACTCACAGACTAGACGAAAAGTGAGTTTGGGCTAATAAAGAAGTCACGCGAATACTCTATCTGCTCTATCATAGATCCCGCAATGCAATTTTCCACGCAGATATTGGCATGCAAGATCATGCGTAAGTGTCGCGCAGAAGAATTTTCGGCACTAGTCATCTCTTTAGCTGTGCAATGCACCAAGGGAGTCTAATATAACGGAGCTCAGTACTTGTGCAAAGAATTCTTGAAGAACTGTTAGGAGGCCTAGGATGAGGGAAAGACATTTCATTACACTTGGTTGTTATTGCTGATAGCATTAGTGGCATGGAAGATTCTCGAAAACAACCAGTTTCTTCCTCAAGAGATGTACCTTCCAGAGGCAGTGAGGTTCACTTCACTCTGGGCTACTAAGGTCCTTGCGCGCGTCACGGAGACAAAGATATTCTAGGTCCTGTTTGAAATGGATTTGCGGATGGTGATTATCCAGAGGCTGAGGCTGTCACCCATGATGTAAGTCTAATACAAGCCCCTTGCTGAATTCAAGGAAGATTTTCACAAACTGCATTTTCATGCAAGGAGGGATCCCAAGAAGACATGGCACAAGTTTCCTTACTTGGTGGCTGAGGAAGACATAGCAAAAATTGTGCCCAAGTGGCCACCTGAATGGATAACCCCATCAGATTCTGACGCAAGTACAAGCAAGGTTGCAGAGGATACCACTGCGTAGATGGCCATAACAGAGAAACAAAAGGAAGCTTAGAAAACTGTCGTTTGGGATAAAGTTGTGCAACAGAAAGAGGCTACTACTAGATAAAAGGAAGCGACAGACAAAGAAAAAGTAGCATGCACAACAAAAATGTTGCAAACCACCATCAACGTTGAAGAGTCTGATACACAACAAACACGAGACTGAGAAGAAACTGAAGAAGAAGAGGGATGGGTCATAGAGAAGGGAACCCCCTTCGTGGTAAAGAAGTGACAAAAGTAGACATCCATGGGGCCACGGAAGAAAAAAAAGTTTGACCAATCAGTCGGGGAAACCCCTTTAGTCCTCATTAAGGGTGATTATATGAAATCAATGATGTGGTTCACAACACGACCTCATAACTTTGGAGCCACTTCAAGGAACATTACCAACAGACGCTGGGAAAGGTTCAGCAAGAACTGCGCAAATTGTAAGTCAAAATAGGTCGAGTAGAGGTGAGCGGGGTGTAAGCGAGTTTGCATCAAGTGAGTGCATCATTTATGGATACAGGCAAGACTTTGGATCTTCATATACCAGATGGATCCCTACACGCTAAGATAGAAGAAGCAACAACCCAACTACTGTAGATTAAGAATTTGGGCCTAAACCTCATAGCACTCCCTATCTAGACCCTACATGAGTTTCACTAGGGGGTCTCTAATGAGTTGCAGATTACAGAGAAATGTGCGTTGTTGGTTATTAGTGTAGTCAAAATAAACAACCAACAGATCTTTTCAAAAAGGGCGCAGGAACTCAAGGAGAAGGAGGAAATCACCACGCACAACTAACAATTAGAGGCAGCCATTACATAGGCTTGCAATGAGCTGCACGAGCTCAAAATTTCAGGTAAAGAATCTTCCATAGAGAACATCCAAAAGCTAGCCACAATAGTAAAAGAGTCAAAGGACGAAATCGGCCAAGTTCGGTTTGAATTGCAGTTATAGATATCAGAGCTACAAATGAAGCTGCAGCCTGCAAAGGTCGAGGGTAGCACGAAGCTACTATCAAAGAGGGCATGGCCACTTTAGAAGACGCAGTCAAGGGCTGCACCGAGCTGTTTGAGCAGGTCATGGAGTTATGGACTTCACTGCAGGAGGACCCAACTCTGCAGAAGATTGACACAGACATCAGGGAAAAATAGAGGCAGTTCAATGAGATACGATTGATTGTGTGAATAGTGGCACCAATACAATGATTCACGAGGTTGTAAGAAGGAAAACTGCTGCAAACTAAAGTTGACGAACTGCGCTGCAAGGAAGAAATTATTGTTGTCCAAACAAAGCCTTGGAGAGAGGAGGTCATCCAGCTGACCCTCTCAGTGCAGGGTAAACTTAAAGGCATGAAACAGACTCAGAGGACCATGGGCCTCCCGGTGGATAGCCCAACTACCACAAAATTGGTTGAGGAAGCGTAGCAGGCTACTATGCAGGGAACAACCAATCTGCAGGTTTTGAAGTTGGAGTTCCACGAACTCTAAGCAAAGATCAAAGTGCTAGCCAAGTGACTCGAGGACGAGTCACAAAATTGTGTTGGGGGCTTGTTGGGATAGGGTCCCCTGGGGTCAAGTTTTGGTACTTACTTTTTTGTACAAATGTAAAGTCTCTGCAATTTGAGGAAGCGAAGCATTAAGATAATAAGAGTCAAAGGGGCTTTAGTCCCTTAGGTTGTTATGAGATAAGAAGTTTTGAGACCCGCCCATGGTCCGTAGACCATGGTATTGTGAAAGAAAAGGATATATATAGAAGTGTCATAATGAGTCTAGGAGGTAACTGATTAATAGAAGATCATTGTTTGGGCAAGTAAGATAAGGTAGGAAAGTCTATTTCATGTACTTAGGCAAAGGGGAAGGTGCCTGCAGCTGAGTGTGTGGAGACCTTGGTAAGTCCACAGGCTGAGTGCGCAGGGAGGAAGAGTCTATACTTAAAAAGAATACATCTAATAAAGAAAATTTTGATCCATAAATTGTGCATATGTGTATTTGTATTTATGTCTGTAGTTTTTTGTATTTTCGCTCTACATTGCAAATTATATGAATGAATTCTTATCTTATGCATGAAAGTGGTAGATCAATAAGATATAATGTTATGAATGTTTAAATACCTTCGCGAAGATACAGATGCGTTTATGTGAATTACTGTAAGTATCTGGTTTGGAAGGGTTAGGGTTCGCGAAGACAGAACTAAGCCCTAGAAGCCACAACAACCCATCACATAGACCGTTGGATGTAGAAACCTGGTTTTGTCATCTCCCAATACTGCTTCGAGTGAGACTGCAGCATGTGCTATGCAGTTTGTTGTTGAAAGGGCCAACATTTTATGGTTTTGTTGGTTGGCGCATCTAACTTGGAACCTGGGTCAGGGCCCATCAAGCCAACAAACATCAAAGGGTTTCTCCCCCTAAAATGATGATTCTCTTTGCAACTCTCCTTTTTTTTTTCTAATTGAATTTTTCCATTCACTTTACTTTTAGCTGTTCATTCAAACATGCCAATGATATTCTTCCAACTAACAAACTGCAATGGGATTATTTTCAATGCATGCAAAAACATGCATGATTCCTAGTCATTTACACTGATGTTTCCTCCATTCTTTGCCTTGATGAAAATACAAGCCTCTATGCATGTATACAAATGCAAGTTCATCTTCTTTACCTCCCTTCATTTTAGGCTTGCATGAATCTCTTTCTCTTTCCAAAGCCTTTGTACTTTCCTTTGCCAATTTCCTTAACCATTATAAATCGAAGAGACACCCCACTATGATGTTTTTCCCACCATTTAGCTTGGAATATGTGTCCCGTGACCATGGTCATATATATTTTTACATGAATTTTTAGCGAGGGTTGTTACAACATATTTTGCAGGAATTAACCTGCCCCCAATGCTAAGCCATCTATGAGTCCAAGTATAAAGTTTCCTCTGAAATTTTTCCACAAATAATTTCTAATCCTCTACCTTATAGTTATTTGGCTTCAACATGAATCCCATGTATTTAAAACCAAGGGATAAATACTGCACTTTGATATCAAATAGCTCCACAATCTCATTACGAATCATCTCATCCACTTTACGATAAAAATAGACTTGTTTTTACTAACACCTAACCCTGTGGTAGAGAAAAATCTTTCAACCGCCTTACAAAAATTATGTCACTCCATCAAAGCTCCCAACCCAAGTAAATGAACATCGTCCACAAAGAAGAGATGAAAAATAATGATGTGTTTTGAAACTTGAATCTCCAAAATTTAGTTATTAAGCTTCCCCTCAAGTAAAAGCCAACTGAGAATCTCAATAACAAAAAAAATATTAAAGGAGACAAAGGGAAACCCTGACACAAACCTCTAAGAGCCTTAAAAAAGCATGTAGGGATACCATTGACCAATACAACAAATTGAATATAAGTAATACACCTTATGATCCACTAAACAACATTAAAGGTCATATTGATCTTGACTAGTTCCAATCGTAAAAATAACCAATCCACACAATCATAGGCATTAATCAAATATAAATTAAGAATGAGAGCTTATATATGCTTAGTTTTGATAGTATGCAAACATTCTTGAGCCATCACAATGGCATTATGAATCTGGCACTGTTTCAAAGAGCCAAATTTCTCCCAAGAGATAGAAACTGACAATTTATCCCTCAACCGAATAGCAATAGCCTTGGATATCAACATACAAACCAAATGAATAAGAAAATAGGCCTAAATTCCTAGAATGTACATAACTTATCAGTCTTAGGAACAACAGTAATAAAGGTCGAGTTCAATGCACCCATGATCACTTTTATACTTCTAAAGTCCTCAACCAACAATAATAGTTCTCCACCCAAAATATCAAGGAACGGCCAAAAGAACTCCATTGGCCACCCATCTAGATCAATACTCTTGTCCTTGGTGAAAGGGTTCAACACATTTTCCACTTCCTGTATAGAAACTTGACTATTAATATAATCAAAACCCTCCTATGTAAAAATAATTGGATATGCATTAATCACTCACAGTTGATTATCAATCTCGAGATTATCTATGGCTTGATAAATACCCTTGAAATATAGTATCGATTCTTCTTGTATATGCTCTAGAGAATGATATGTATTTCCAACCACATCTTGAATCTCCCATATAGCATTCTTTTTCCTTTGCTAAGATGAAAAGTGGTAAAAATATTTCATGTTATTATCTCCAACTACAATCCAAATCACCCAACTCTTTAATCCCCACCCTTCCTCTTGTTAATGAAGTATAAATCGCTTTCTATTTTCCAATTCCACAGGTGTCTTTCTATTCTATTTAGAGTGTATATCCAGATGCATAAGATCTGACAAAATCTCCTGCAAAGTGTCAATCTCTTGTAATTCAACATTATTATTTTTCTTGTTATCCCACTCCCACTTTTTCTAATCCTTTCAGCTTATATGATGGCATGTCCATTTAAGATTCTAAGAGGATATTCAAATCTTGAGACCACCAGTGTTTAATAATACCATTGAGCTCCACCTTCAAAATCCAAGTATGATTGAACTTATAAGGAATATCCTTATAGTTTTATTCATCCTTCCATTGCAAAAGAATAGGGAAATGGTCCAAGATACATGTAGGTTGAACCCAGGTATGTGATTTCCCATATTCTCAAGAAAATCCTCCTTAATCAAGAATCTATCCAATATTTTTTCCACCCCATATTTACCAATTCCACTATTACAACAAGTGTGATGTGGCGCTAATGGAGCTACATCAACCAAATGATTCCTAAACAACATTTGTAGGAATAATTCTACCAAAGGATCCAATCTATAATTACCACCCCAAACCTCCTCGACCGACATAGTGATATTTAAATCTCCTGCAAAAATCAAAGATCCCAAACCAAAGATGCCACTCAATTCCAGTTGCTCCCAAAAAAGCTATCTCAATCGATACGATCTATAGTTGGAAACATGTACACGTTTGTAATTACCCTTGAAAAAACCATATATGAGATACCTACATGGGATTTATAAGATGAGAATTTAGCAATTTGAGGGTCTCAATGGATACTAAACCACCAGACAACCCACAAACATCCATTGCACAAATATTCCACCCAAGACAGATGTTGAGAAAATATGGTCGAGCCTTTGCCACAGTAGTCATAGTCTCTTGTATGAGAACCACAAATGGTATGGTTCTTTTGATTAAATATCATACAGAGTTTGTTTTTAGCTCTCCCTAATCCTTGGATGTTTAGAGACATAATGATCATGCGTTTTCACAAGCAAAGGGTTGATCTCTAAGGGCCTTAGAAGACTCAACAATTGACTGGTAAGTTGGAGGAGGAGGAGAATGTTTAGAGACAATATTCACCACATCTGACCTAGGTTCCCAAGCTAATCTAGGCATATGTTTCTTGCTATGCAAGGTGACGTTCCATCCAGATTTAGGATAAGGCAATGTAACCTCTAGAGAAAATTCCTATGAAAATACAAGAAGTGGTTTCAATATCTGAAGGGCATCCACCATAACCACAGGTGTAGGTACACTCAGAGAAGGATCCACACAATGTGTAAGAGTAGTATTATAATCCACCGACTGAATCTCATCAATAGAACCAAATATGATCTGTGTATGGGACCAAGGACCAACTTCATCCACAACAACTGTGCCAGGAACAAATAATCCAGATTCAAAATGTCTTAAAAATCCTCCTTAGAAGAGAGAGTTGAAGGGTGACAGATAGAAGGTGGAAAAGAATGCAGAACCAATCCCCATCCGAGATTTGATAACATGATTGACACAAGTCAATGCCAATTCATCCTCCGAATGAACATGAAATGGAGTAGATGGAGAATCCAAGTCCACAAAATCCATCACCCGAGTGGCATCCTTTAAAATAGAGGGAGAAAAGGAAAAAGAATACTTACCTAAAGATATAGAATCCCCTCATTCGAAGTGACCTCTGTAAATCAATTCCACAATCGACTCTTTGATGAGTTACACCTAAGACTCGTCGATATAAAAGAATTGTGAAACTAGGGATGTGATCTCCACACACACTATTGGACAAGGTAACCCGTTTGATGGCACCTTAAGAATCAAAATGGAATACGTCAGTAATCAATGTGTTTGTGTTGTTCATTACCATCCCACTTGAGATCTATATCTTCCTTTAATCGCCTCGTAAAATCCACTTCAAAATGGATCATACCAAAAATGGATACAAAAGTAACAATCAATCTAGTCAAGAAATCCTATCAGTCTGATTTGCATACTCTAACATAACACCAGTTTTTAAAAGGTCACCACAACTTAGTGCCACTAGATTAACTGCCAATGTTGTCAAGAAATCTAATAAATCAAATTTGAGCCTACCACAGGGTTACTAGACACTTTCATGTTGACAAAATTGTTCTACATCCTTTCGCTATCCTATCCCCATTCACATGTAAGCATTAATTCATGTTCACCACACTGACTCACTTGTTGGTTTAACCCAACATACTATTTTCCTACTAAATACATGTTGGGTCTACACAAGCATCCTGTAGGATAAAGAAGAAAAGGAAATGATATATATAGTATATAATATATATATATATAGAGAGAGAGAGAGAGAGAGAGAGAGAGAGAGAATAAACGTAGAGTCATATTAACTCTAAATCTATCAAGAGTTAAGAGGGATACAAATCTCTCTCAAGGTTCAAACCTTTATTATTAATTATAATGATGACACTCGTTAACATCCACAATAAAAATTTAAAAGGTTAGGAATTACTGATTTTATTTTAGACTTCATTTGGGTACTCAAAAAGGAAAAAAAGAAGAAGCAATCTTTAGTCACCATAGTTTTAATGAGTTAACAAGTTAGGATAAATTCTAATTTAATGTGGCTGTAAGTAGCACATTCTAAGGCAAAAAAAAATTCGTCTTCAACCTTCTTAGTGTCATAGTGGTGAATTCTTTGAAACTGTGATGTTTTAAGAATTTCCCAATGCCTCATTTCACTATATAACTCCTTAATTTAGCAACAGTTGTTATTTTTCTACTATTCAAAACAAAGATAATTTTTTATTTGTTTAAGATTAAGGTTGATCACCTCCCTATACCATCTTAATTTGATTTTATCATATAATTCTTCTTGCAATCACAATTTATCCTTAAATCTAGATGTAATAATATTATCATTATTTTGTGAAGAAGTATCCATTAGAGAATTTTTGAGGTCTAAAATGAGCCTCAAAACAAAAATGTACAACCAAAATCAACTTTACAAGAACCAATAAGATTCAAGATGATGATGTAAACCATGGGGGATGATTCACCATTTTTGGAGTAAAAAAATAAAAAGATTAAAAAAAACTACTATTTCAACTTATTTCCCTACAGTTTTACTCAAATTTCGAGTGGGAGCATTCATTGGATGCATAATTTAATTCTTCATCCAACGAGTACCCATGTTGCATATTCTTTATGGACCCCCCTACACCAAAAGTGAGAAATACATGAAAAAATGTTATTGTAATCACATTTTTCATGTATTTCTCATTTTTCGTGTAGCAGGGTCCATCGAAAGTATGCAACATGGGTACTCATTAGATGAGAAATTGAATTTTGCATCCAACGAGTGCTCCCGGTCAAAATTTGAGTGAACCGGTAGGGAGATAAATTGAAAATACGAGTTGAAAAAATAGTTTTTTTTTTCCCTCTAAAATTTTATGATGTAATCTAATCTTATTTTATTATTTCACTATTATTTTATAATATTCCTTAGGAGGCCCATTTTAGACCTCAAAATTTCTATATTGTTTGTTGATTCTCCAATGATTTTGCTAAGACTTGGCATCTTGTCATCCTACGTGAGCCAAGTGTTTTTTATCAAAGTTTGAAGCAATCTTAGAAAACCTCTTGCCTTTCATTTTGTTTATCCTGTTTTTATACATTAAGTACCTAGTCATTTCCACACTATCAATCACGAAAATACTCACTTCTATATGAATGATGAGATAAAGAGTTTCCTTTAATTTTGAAATTACAAGTTTTAAAACACTTTTTGATTTTCTTTGTCATTTTCCATGGTTCTCTAGAGATGTTGTAGCCCAAAACTTCACAACCATATAAAATAGCAGGAGGAATTAGAGTCTCATGGAGGATTTTACTCTTATCACATAGCCAAAGGTCTACTAATTTGTGTCATTTTTTCAAGATCGTAATAAGTTTTGCACCCTCCATTTATTTTGATCTAAATGTTATAGTTTTATTTAATCTTGTGAGAAAGATTAAATCTAAGATTTTTGTATGAAGTCCCTTTCTCCAAGTTATTGTTGTCTACATATACAAAATTAATGTAAGTAACCATTTTGGATTTAATTATCACATCCATCATTTTGTTAATGTTAACAATCATACTTGCACTAGAGTAAAAATACTTGAGATTTTTAACTGCTTGTTAAGATCCTATGAAGTGTTCATCATAAAAATAGTATCACAAACATAAAGAAGAAAGATGAATACTATCATCGATGAGAGTTGGGTTGAGACAACTTGATTGTAACACCCTCCTCCCACATCTACCCAAGCAACCTTCCAGTCGGGGTAGACACACGATGATAGGCCACTATCATATGATTCAACCTCCTAAGTCACATTAAGGAAGTGGAACTGATGGAAACATATCATACAGACATCCAACATCATTAACAAAACCCTCAGAGGACAAATCAGCCACTCAAACTACCTGTCCCTGGGTTCCATTGTTGTTTTAAGTATCTTAGGCCATATTCACTCTCATGTTATGGGCAAGGGATCGACCAACAACCTAAATTTGCTCTCACAGGCTTGCCTGCCAGTGACAGTGGACTAGAATTGCCAATGTTGTGCCAGTGATCCTAGGATTTAAGCCACTTTTTTAGGCTCGGAGCCCAGGTCGCTGCCCATAATTGATCCATCTCTTCAAATTAGTAAGATAACATGGAAATGACAGTACTAAAGAAAATACTTGTTCAAGACCTTGGCTGGAACCCTACTAGCCATGACAGGCATTTCATCAAACATATTGCAAATGTGTAATCTACAGGTGTAATTCACATTTCTGAGCATAGGGGTATCATACTTAGCCGAGAATCACTAAGAATCATTGATTCCTCAACGTATCAACTTCCATTCCATCCATTAGGTCATAGATACATTGATCATTCAATTATAAGTAAAAATATGATGAGAGCCACACATGGTTGCTGTCATAAAACACATACATAACCAACATAATAACAACAGAAAATACTCATGAAAGTACAATCATATAGACCACATATAATCCATAAAAATTCTTGTTAGGTCCCTATACTACTAGTGTAACCCCTTATTATTATTAGTGCAACGCCCTTACATTATTATTGTTAGGTCGACTCTGATTACATTATGACGCCTTATACTCCTATATATAGAAAGGAGGTCTTGTCATTTGTATCATCTAAGAATTGTTCATTTGTGTAATGTAAAGGAGGTTTCCCCCTCGAAAAGGCTGATTTCTAAGGCGTTGATCTTTCTTTTCTATCTTTTTGTGAGTTGGTTTCATAACATTTGGTATCAATGCTTTGGATTCTAGGGTTTCGCTGCTCCAAACAGGCCATCATGGAAATTTTGCTATAATGTTTTTTTTGCGCCATTTCAGAAGCTAAAAAAAAACTCATTTGCATCAAAACCTCCCTAAACTTTGCGTCCGAATTTTAGATCTTGTCTCACTATATTTTCAGAAATATGAGCTGAGGAAGTTAGGGTTTTTGAAAGCTCCAAAATTCTATCTCAAATAGGCCATTGTGGAATTTTCGCTATAATTTGTTTTCTACAAAGGTTCGGACTCTGAAATTAAAACCCATTTGAGTTGAAATCTTGTTAAAGCTCGGGCCTGAATTTCAAATCCTGTTTCGCTATATTTTCGAAGATACACACCAAGATATTTAGGGCTTCTGCAAGCTCCCGAATTACATCCCAAGTAGGTGACCTTGGAAAAATCGTCATAACTTTCTCTCTGAGAATCAAATTGAAATTTCATCAGAATTTACAGAAAGAGGATGGATTGTACTTTTCTATATATTGTTTTCAGGTTTGAAGGTCTAAATAGTGACATGTGATAGGTCGTACAAGTTCTCTCTACTGAACTAGTCTATAATCAGGTCATCGTAGGAGATTTGGCTTAACTCTTTCGTGAAGAACCCAATATTGATAAGACTGGTGGGGTTAGTACGAGGAATCAAAGAGCTACCACAGGACCAAAACTTAAGAATTTGGGGATCTGAAATTATAGAGTTACAGTCATTTCAAGATCGACCTCCTAAAATCAAGAAAAGGCGATATGAGGAAGTTTGATGGCAATGATCCAATAAATTGGATACTACAGATGGAGCAATATTTTGATCTACATGATGTACAACTATTACAAAAGGTACATATTGCATATTTATATTTAGAATCAAATCAATTTTTATGGTATAAAGGTCTTTTTTTCCTGTAAGCCACTTGTCACTTGGTCAATTTTCACAAAGGAAATGATAGCACATTATGAGTGTGCAAAGAGCAACACCTTCTTTAGCCAATTGATAAATATCAAACAAAAGGGTTCAATGGAAGAGCACATTGATGATATCCAAAAATTGAATATAAGGGTAAATGATATTCCAGAGAAGCAAAGGATTGATGTCTTCATAGGGACTTTAAAGGAAACATTCAACATGAGGTTCGTCTTTGGGAACTTAATTCATTGGAGAAGGCATTTAGGTTGGCAAGAAAAATTGAAAGCGGAATTATGGAAACAAGAAATCCCACCACTCACAACTATAAATATGGAAGTGTTTTTTCTCCTAGGCTTCCACAACCACAACGTTTACACCACACCAATTGAAAGAAAAAAGAGAAAAAGGGCTTTGTTACATTTATGATAGAAAATACACTAAAGGTCATAAGTGTACTGAGAATAAATTATTTTACATAGATTATGAAGAGGAGGAAGAAAATGATCAAGAAACATCAAAAGAAGAGGATATACACCAAGAACCAACCCCAGAGAAAGAAGAATTGAATCTGATCATATCTTGTAAAGCATTGGCAAGAATTACCACTCTTGAAACTCTCAAGATAGAAGGGCATATCAAGAAGAAAAAGGCTCAAGAAGTGAAAGATCACATCGATCATCAAGAAATGAATCCGACCATATTTTGTAATGCATTGGCAGGAATTACCACTCCTGAAACTCTCAAGATAGGAGGACAAGAAGAAAAAGGTTCAAGCAAGAAGAAAAAGGTTCAAGCAGTGAAATATCACATCGAGCATAAACAACAAGTTTTCCAACTTTTAAAGGATAACCCCACTTTGGCGAAGAATAGAATGAAACAACATGAAGATCAACGTCGCAGTGAAGGAAGTTTTGATGTAGGTGATTGGGTATTTCTACAACTACAATCATACAAACAAATGTCCCTCAAGCAAGCTAAGAAGGATAATAAATACTCATTGAGACACATATTGCTCATGGAGAATCGCATATGTCTTAGCTGAGAATCACTGAGACATATTATTCATGGAGCTTTATAACACATCTTAATGCAGTATTGCATAGTGGATCTTTATAACGCAACTCATTACGATATTTACAATGATCATGTTACTGAGTGCCAACTCATATAACATCATAACATCATGAAAACATAACCACATGATAACATAATAACATGACACCCATACCACATAATGGAGCTTTATAACATAGCTCGTTACGGTATTTACATCCATACACGGGTGTACATATAGCAACATCATCAAAATATACTACCAAAACATATGCCAAATAATATACCAAAGCATATATCAAAACATATACTAAAAATCATTTCTAAGCTTATATCAAAACATCATATAACATATATCAAACCATCATAAAGAAAATATCAACCACCATAAAGCAAATACCAAACCATCATAAATCATATACCAAACCACCATAAAGAAACTACCAAACCACCATAAGCAAATACCAAACCACCATAAGAAGATACCTAACCACCATATCAAGTTGATTTGCATCAACTGGAAAACAAGGTAGGATAAATGGCCCACATCTGATCTGCCATCTCCCATGTAGCTTCATCAGGCCCAAAGTGCTTCCATTGCACTTTAAATTGATTTATTGCTCGATTTTGGAGCATGATAATTTATTTCTACAATATACACTAAGGCTCCAACTGGAATTCTCCATCTGGTTCCACCTGCAATACAGACCAGTCCATTACATGATCAACATCTTTAACATACTTCTTAAGCAATGAGACATGGAAAACATCATGAACATTCACTATCGGAGGCAGTGTAAGTCGATAGGCTACTAGCCCAATCCTCTCAACGATACTGAAGGGTCCACAAAACTGTGGGGTCGTCTTGGCACACAAGCCAATCTGCAAGGAAATCTTTTTCGGTTTGATGCACAAGTAACCTATTCCCCAACCTAAAACTCCTTGAACCACCTATTCCTATTTGCATAACTCTTCTGCATATCTTGTGATTCCTTTAGATTCGTCTTGATTACTTGCATTTCTTGTTCCATGTCTGCCAACATATCTAGTCCAATCAATACCCTACTAACCAGATCACTCGAACTGATAGCAGTGTTACAACTCTACCCATACAGTGCCTCAAAAGGAGTCATCCTCAATGACTCTTGATAATTGTTTTTGTATGCAAACTCTACTAAGGGGAGATACTCTTCTCACTTCCGATGTTGATGCATCACATACATCCTCAACCTGTCCTCCAATATCATGTTGACCCTCTCTATCTATCCATATGTATGTGGATGATAAGATGTGTTGAAGGCCAACTCTATGCCCAAACCTGCAAATAACACCTTCCAAAATTTGGAAGTGAACTTTGCATTCCAATCTGATACAATCTTTTTTGGAACACTATGTAGTCTAACCACATCTCTAATGAATACCTGTGCCACATCACTAGCTGAGAACGTAGACTTCACAGGAATGGAGTATGAAACCTTTGACAACCTGTCCATAATTACCATGATGGAATCATGTTGCTTCACTGTCTTTGGAAACCCTGTGATGAAGTCCATGGAAATGACCTCCCATTTCCATTCTAGAATCGTGATCATCTGTAGTAGTTCACCTGGATGCTTACACTCTGCTTTCACTCACTGATAATCAAAACATCTAGCCACAAACTCTGTTGCATCCCTCTTCAAGTTCAATAATAGTAAGATTTTTTCACTGCTTCTAGTGTCTTCCAGTAACTTGGGTGACCTGAATACAGTTTCACATGAAAACCCCTCATGATTACCTTCTTGAGATCACTGTCATCCAACACATATATCCTATATCAGAACCTGGCCAATCCATCTACTATAAGATAATAGTCCAAGTCCTATGCACCTGCACCTATAATTATACCACTACCTGCACCTGTACCTATACCATCACCTGTACCTGTACCTGTATCATCACCTATACAAGTACCTATACTTGTACTCTGCTACAACCTATGCACAATCTCCATATATGTGACATCCTGTTGTCCTGCCTGCAAGATCTTGTCCAATAAATATGTCCCATAAGAGCTCATAGCTACTAAGTGATTCACTTGTACCCTCTTGCCAAGAGCATCTACCACTTTGTTCTCCTTTCCTTTGATGTATCTAATCTCAATGTCGAACTCGCTAATCATGGCCAACCATCGAGCCTACCTACCATTCAGATTTGGTTGGTCAAAGAGATACCTCAACCCATTGTGATCACTCATCAATGTGAACCTTCTGCCCAGAAGATAGTGTATACACATCTTCAGTGCATGTATAATTGTTTCCAACTCGAGGTCATGCGTGGGATAAATCTGCTCTTGTTCATTCAGTTTCCGCGACTCATAGCATGCTACCTGTCCATACTGCTTAAGGACTCCACCAAGTCCTCTCTTGCATGCATCTGTGCACACAACAAACTCTCTGTCTGGGTCTGCAATCTTCAACACTGGTGCATGTGTTA
The DNA here is from genome assembly GCA_000404065.3 of Pinus taeda. Taxonomy (NCBI): domain Eukaryota; kingdom Viridiplantae; phylum Streptophyta; class Pinopsida; order Pinales; family Pinaceae; genus Pinus; species Pinus taeda. The sequence continues at coordinate 184,076 of APFE030854635.1, read as the reverse complement.
ACAACTGCTTGAGTTGCTCTAAAGGACATTCCTATAAAATATGTTTGAGATATGAAAATACTTCTATTAACCTAAAGACGATCCATCATTAATTTTTTCTTTTTTTCTTGAAATATTTCTTTCAACATTTTTAAGATCAATATTATTTAAAAATTTAGTAAAAATAAGTGCTTTGGATCTCTTTTTCACAAAATATAACCCTGAATACCCTTACATGCTAAAATAGTTGAGTTGGTTATACCTCTTCCCAACAAAATCCAACACAAACAGCCTTAAAAAATTTGATTAAAGACTAGTCGACATGCCACAAATTCTAGAAAAACTCAGTGAAAGAAGAAAAACAAATTAGGGATAATTGATTTTCCTTAGACTGTCCATAAATTCCATGCAAGTAAGGATCTCTTTAGTTAGACGGATTTGAATAGCCCTATGTATGTACTCTAAGAAAAAAATTAATTTAAATCAATTCGAGAAGCTTAGCGAGAGATATCCATGCATACAAACTAGCATAAATAAGGCATATTGCCCTTCTTAGAACGTGTTTAATCAAAGTACTTTGAAAGTGGCCCACAATATGAACATCAATAAATAGTGGTTTAAGAAGATGGCTATTTGGTCTTTTCAAACAATTGTCACGAGGATATGGCGAATGGATTTTGGAGTATCATATTTTTTTTGTGGTACATGAAATAGATGTTTTTTGTTTATGGTTTTCTTTTTAATATTGTATATATAATAATTTCAATAAAGTAAAAGATTAAAAAAATAATAATAATAATAAGAATTTAATTTTAAAAGTTTAATATCAATCAGAGATGAAGAAAATTTTGTAAAGGAACATTCCTATAAAATATGTTTGATTGTTTATAATCCCAAAAATATTATAGTCAATTGATAAAACTTTTTTTGATCAATAAAATTTTGAAGGAAATATTAGAGAAAATTTGATGTCTAAAACGAGCATTCTAAGGAATATTATAAAATAATAGTGGAAATAATAAAAGAAGATTACATAACATCATCAAATTTTAGAGTGAAAAAAGAAAAAACTACTTTTTCAACTTATCTCCATACAATTTTACTCTAATTTCGAGTGGGAGCACTCATTGTATGCAGAATTTAATTCATCATCCAAGGATTAACTATGTTGCATACTTTTGATGGACCCTTCTACATATAAAATGAGAAATACATGGAAAAACATGATTGCAATCACATTTTTCATGTATTTCTCATTTTTCATGTTTTCAGGTCCATTAAAAGTATGTAACATGAGTACTCCTTGGATGAGGAATTAAACTATGCATCCAATGAGTACTCTCGATCGAAATTTGAGTAAAACCAGAGGCAGATAAGTTGAAAATACGAGTTGAAAAAGTAGTTTTTTTATTAATTATTTTTTAATATTTTTTTTTTTTTACTCCAAAAATCGTGAATCATCCACCACGGTCTTATAAAGTTGATTTTGGTTGTACATTTTTGTTTTGAGGCCCATTTTAGACCTCAAGATTTCTCTAATGGACCATGATAATAGATGTTTTCTTCTTTGCCTCGTAAATCAAGGATCCATGCATCTTCAAATTAAAATAGGAACAAACGTTATTTTCTCTTAAGTACTTTTTTGTTGTATCCTAGAGGAACCCAGCAACCCACCTAAAATGTAGCTACTAGTAAACCTTTGGGGGTTTATGGCCTACCCTCCTCTCTGTAAATCTGGTTACAAATAAGGGGATTTGAACCTTGGATCTCTTAGTTTTCATAGATTCACATTACTTTGATCACCATTTGAGCTACCCCTTAGGACATCTCCAACACCTTTCAGATTAATATAGAAAGAAGAGTTATTTTCTCTAGAGTACCTTTGCTTTCTATGATTCTACAAGAAGCCATATTAGAAAAATACTTAGATGAACATGATCACTCTTTTAACATGGTTTAATTAGATATTTTTCTCAAATGAACATGATTACTCTTTTAACATGGTTTAATTAGATGGCTATGTAGTTTTATTATTATCTTTATTATAAAATATTGTATATATACTAATTATAAATATGTAAAAAATAAGAATCATATATTTTAATAATATTTTAGTTTTAATAGTTTGACATCTTTGATTAGTAATGTGTTTTTGTCTCATCAAGTTATAGATGACAAAAGGTACCACTAGCTAAGGTAAATAGCCTTAGAGAATGCCAATGAATTGAGATTCAACCAGAGGCTAACTAAGTTATGATAGTTTTTTCCACTTGAATATATGTATATGCATGATGGGTGGGGGAACCAACATAGATCGATCTTAACTCCGGGTCTATCAAGCACCGAGAGGGATCAAATCTCTTGAGGTGCAAACCTCTTTGTTTGAGTGAAAACCTTGAGGAAAAGTTTGTACCTCGAGAAATTTGATACCTCTTGGCGCTTGATAGATCCGAAGTTAAGATGGGTCTATGGTGGTATATTGATTCATTTTTAAATAAAATTATAATTTAGTTAATTCCTATGATTTTTTTAATTTTAGTAAAATGAGATATGTGATGAAGTAAGTGTTTTGATGCATGCATATGTTAAATTCTAGATCTACGTGGGGATACACCATGAGAAATAAATACTTCAATGGAAAAATAATCATAGAATGGATCACAAATCCAAGGAAGCAGGTTCTAAATTGCTCCATAGTGTGGAAATCACTATCCTCAACTTTCTCTTTGATCCGTAACTGGATTGTCTTAAAGCTAAGGGGTAGTAGGAGCATCAGGATTGACCAAGATCCTAAGACCAGTGCAGGTGATTGATACAAATTATCAGACAACCTGATAAGATCTTTATGCCCAAAACGCATCTTCCACCTAGAAGACATTTGCTCGCAACTAGTCTCGGTTTAGGGAAGTCATGGATGGTGATCTGTGGAATCCCTTGAACTATAAGGTGTCGAGTCTAATGAATGGAAATATTTTATTGATCTTTTAGTTAACAATATGACCAGGTTGTCCAAGGACAAACATAGTATGCCCTAGTCAGAAAACACCAGCTTTGGTATTTCCACAGCAAAGTTAGGATATAAAACACAAATGGAAGAGGAACTCATTGGCAATCCAATTTGGTGGTGGTTTTTTGTTGGGAAACACCATAGCATGTCGAAGTGCAATATTGCAGTATGGCTAAGTTTGCACACATATTTATTAACATGGGATAATTGATTGAGATGGGGATGGCAAGGCTTGAGTCAATGCTCATTGTGTTGAAAAAACGCAAAGACATTTTTTCATTTATTTGTTGAATGTCACTACTCACAGAAGGTTTGGTCTCTTGCACAAGCCCCTTTTAATATTGTGTAGGCTAATTAGGATAAAACAATACTGGAGGACAGTCTTTTAGAGTGGGTATCAAACCCATTAGTTTGTGAATTACTTGTCTTCCTTGCTTCTTTTTCCACACCATCTAGTGGGCGAGAAATCTTGCATTATTCCAACAAAAATACACTCCTAAAGAGATTGTGATGGGTGTCATCCATCAACATGCAAAGCTTTCAAATGTGAGACAAAGTAAAAGAAAACAAGAGTCTTTGATCATGCATATTCTAGAGACCAAGATCCCCTGGGATTTTTCAATGGAGAAATCTAAGGATAACATCCCATTCGTGGTGTCGATGTAGTTTTATTTTTCAGTGAACTTCATTACATGCACAATTGATATTCTCTGGGAAGGGATCCAACTCTAGGGTTGAATTTTCATCCATATGGTCGTTGGTTTACAGAAGAAACTACTACAGCTTAAAGAAATTGCAAATCTTAGGTGACTCGACGATTGTGGTTGATTTCATTGGTGAAAAAATAGGCATCTTTACACCCCCATGTGTACCATCTCCTCAAAGTTGTCAAAAGGGAGATCGAAAAGTTGGAATGCAAACACATCTATAGGAAATAAAACAGTCTAGCAGCTAACCTTTCAAAAGATGTTATCCGAGGTCTAGTGGGTTGAGTTTAAGGAAAGCCAACGCCTCGAGACCATCATGATTAACTTGTAGTCTTTTGCATGGGATCAAAGAAAATGGGACAGTTGGTACGTGTCAGAGGATAAATCTAGATAATCATTTTGGTAATCTATGTTTATTTTTTTGTTAATATAAGAAGTTGTTACAACTCAAAGCAAACCTATAAGTCCTTGAGATATATATTTCCTTTTGAAATATATAGTTTTTTTCAAGAAAAAAAAAGTTTTGATACTTGTGAACATTTATTATCCATTTAATTTATATGATTTTGCTAGTTTTTATAATATGTACCAATCCCATATTGAAAATAAAAAAAAAATATATACTTTAAAAAAACATTTCAATAACACATTAAAAAAACTTAAATTTATTAATACATTGATTAATAACATTTAAATTAATTAGTACCGTTAATTACATTCCTGAAGTTCCGGCCAAGTACTTAATGTATGGCAATAACCCTTGTTAAGTACAACATAATTTATGGTTTGAATCCTTGGTAATTTAGGTTGCTTGTGGGCTTTGAATTGAGGATTCAAATTCCAAGCTTTCACTAAATTAAACACTTCGAGAAGAGCTGGGGCAAATCCCAACTCTTACATGTTGCTAAATATTGCTCTTGCTCTTCATTACTGTAGGTTCAGATTTCAAGAATGTTTTGCATATTTTTTGCCAGATGTCTCTGTCTGGTTGCTTCTTTTGTAAGGCATCATCCTTCATCTTCTCCTGAAAATTCAGAAAAAGGCGTACCTGTTCATGAATTTACAGCTCATTTAGCTTCCATGTTTCATTTTCAAAGGCGCAACTGTTCATGAAAAATTAAACCAGAACTGAAAGATGAAGGACTTGCTCTAAACTTACTTCAGTAAGATTCTTATCCAAAATGCTATCGACGAGATGAAACAAGATGTCAGTGGTATACTCTGGATGGCCTTGGATGCCCATTATGTTGTCACCCAAACTAAACATTTCAATGTTTGTTTTCACCGAGGAACCCACTACCTCTGCCCCTACCGGAACTCTATACACCTGTTCAACAATTTTGTTTCTGTCAGAGTGTGACAGCAACTAAATCAACTATAAACTTTAGAATTTAGAAGGCCAAAGATCACATATTATTGCAAATGCAAAAAGAAATCTGTGTGAAGGAAGAATACCTTATCTTGATGGCACTCAATTATAGTAATCACAGAAGGGATCTTTAAACCAGGATACTTTGCTGAGAGTTTATCAGAGACTCTAATTTTCCTCACTCCAATATCCCATCCACCTAAATTTCTTCCAATTTTTCCTCCCAAAGCTCGGCACAGAACCTGGTTGAGAGAGAACAAGAAACCTGTAAGAAATTAATTAAATAGGGCGTTGAAGGCACTATATATATAAATAAATCAAGAAAGGGCGAAGGGGATAAGAGTACCACCTGGTGGCCGAAGCAGATACCCAGAACTTTAATACCCATTGTATACAGTGTCTGCAACAAATTGCAGAGCTTCAAGATCCATACATCGTTTCCGTGGGCATCAAAACGACTTCCGGTGACCACAAAACCATGATAGTTGCACAGATCTTCTGTTGCAGGAAACTGGTCATCAACAACCCTAAATAAATCCCAAGTTTCCTCTGGTTCGCTTAGCATGTTGGCAAAGAGAGTGAAATATCCTCCATATCTTTTCTTCAAATAGCCCTCATCAGGCGCACACAACAGGACGCCAAATCTCTTAGCCATTCTCAGCTCCGAATCTACTCGATTTCTTCCGGGGGAACGGAGGAGTAAGCGCGGAGATGAGCATTGAGTAGCGATGGATGATGGGGCGGGGCGGTTCAAGATATAGGCGTCTACCTCTCTATGTGGACACCACCAAGCAATCCGTGTGATTGACTAAGGCGTCAGAAGCACACAGAATCTGTTGTTGTTATTGGGACCTGGGATTGGGACGTTACCTCCGAAGTTTACGGGAGCTATGTCTACTTATTATTATTCTCTAATTTTAAAGTTAGAGTCAATGAAACACTAAATTATTAGTGCAATTAGTATATGAGATTTTGTAGTTTGTAGAATAAGGAATTATCTTTCTTGTAATTTGATTACCAAGTTTCTTAAATCATATCTACTTTATTTTTTTAACTTTCAATCTGTAATTTGAAAAAAAACACATACTTTTAATCATTAAACCATTCTAAATAAAAATTAATAAAAAATACTTACACATTTATTTCATTTTTAATTTAATATAATTTAAATTTAAATTCTTCTCAATCAGATTGATAGTAAATTTGAAAAATCTATTGAGAAATAAATAAATATTCTTTGATTATTAAAATCCAATATAAAGCTCAATATTCCCATCTATCACTTTAATCAATATTTCCGGCGTTAATATATTAAAATAATGCTATAAACTTTCAAATGTTGCTTAGACTTTGGTTTGTCCAATTGAGAGAGGGGACATACAGATTTTTGAGTAAAAATCCTCTACTTTTCAAACTACTTAGAATATGAAAAAATATGTATTTTTTTTAATAATTCTCCACTGATCTTTCATACCGACAATAAGATTGCACATTGTTTTTAATTCAAACGTGGAAAAGATGATTGTATGTATATATAGGTAGTTGCAATATACACACCTCACACGTCACGAATTTTGGCTCTTATATCAAATGCAGTACAGGAGGTTGGGATAATGGCTTTTTCACCTTCGTCGTTTCTGGTAGGTCAACCTCCGTTATCTGCCAACAATCTGGCCATCCTCAATGTTTTTTAAGCTCATTTTCTGTTTAGCCAGGATAGCCTGGAGGGAAAGATATTTTTTTTCACCTACCATTCAATTTATTTAAATATATTTAAATCATACAAACTATTATATATGGATTTTATTTTAATATTTTTATAATTATATTTTATCATCTGTACATACTGAAATATATTATATATTATATTATTGTGATAATACATTTTTTATGTTTTATATTTTTTGGAAAAAAATAATTTTATTAATGGATTGAAAAACATTGTTTTAGTAGATTTGGGGTTGCTTTCAAGTTAAAAGATTATTCTAAAATTCTAAAATTATCATTTAAACATAGATCAATAATATTATATTTTTCTTAATTTCAGCGTAATTTTAGAGTGGTCCATGAGAACCTAAGTTATGTGCTTCAACAAAAGTATTATATGATCTAATTAATGAGGCATATATAGGTGTTATCACATATATAAATTACTAATAGAAATAGCTAAAAAAACTCTTGATGTCATTATGCCTATTAATTCAATCTACAAAGAAAGAGTTTATAGGATTTAGTTATTCCCAAGAGTCAAGAAAATATTCTGAGAACTTACTTTCTTTGTACAATTTTCCAAATGCCTTGGTCGATTTCAATTTGGCCTTTGAGAGGATGTCAACTTCAAACTTTCTAGACCTGTAAATATGTTAAAATGTAATAGAACATAGAATTTTTAACTGGTGCAAGATTTGTTGAATGATAAACAAAAGAGTGTAGTTCCCCAACATAGATTTCCCTTTAATCCAGTTTATGACCCTAGTGTCTGCGAATATGGATTTGGCTTATATTTTGAAGGGATACAATTTTAAGGAGGAGCTTGAGAGCAAAGAGTTCAGTGAAATTGTTGGTTACTAGCCCTATGTTGCAAGAGAATTTTATGAGGAAGTTTTCGTGCAAGTGAGAGATTTTCTACGCCATCAAAAAATCCTAGAAGATATCCTTTTGAATCAAATAGTATGAAGTACGGATAAGATTGAATGTTTGAGGGGTAGAAGGCATGATATTTTGTAGATCCAAACTATTTAGTGCTAAATATTAAGAAGGAATGACCTTGGTTATTGAACATGGCTTGGTTCCTTTCAATCCAAATACCCTAGGCTATAGCCAGGGGAAGACCTCTATGTTGTGACTTGTGTTTTGCAACTAGTTAGGATTTTAAGCATTCCTCTATAGTGTCTCGTTTCCAACTGTATGATGGTATGTAGTGATCTTGTATTTAATATACAATTTGTGCAAAGGGAAAAGTTATAAAAAGATGAACAATGTTTTTTGCATCTTATGCACATAAGGGGCATCTACTTTGTCCATTATATGATCACTTTTGTAGTATGTCTTGTGTTGGCACTTTGTTTCGAAGGAGATGCCGCATGAATAATTTTGTTTTCGAGGGTTGATAAGATTCCATAATGCCTTCCCCCACAAAAAAGGCTCAATGGGGGATAGGATTTTGTGCTTGAAAGATATATCTGAATTTAGGGAAGTAATCTCCATGAGGATTTTGGGCCCAAATTAGAATATTTTCTTCCATAGTGATATTCAACATTTATGTCTTTAATAATGAGGTAAATGCAATCCATTCCGAGGAAAGAGGCTCCTCCAATGATAGTTCATCCAGGGAGAGCCACATTTAGGGCTTTCTAATAGAAATTTCATTTGATACTTGATTTAGACATAAATATCCTTTAGCATTGAGTTTTTGAATTAAAGGAGATGGAAGTAGATTGCAATTTTGACTCCCTATCTAGAAGTCTTTCCCAATGAGAATATTAGTTCCATTTCCAACCTTCCATCTAATTCCTATACTAATGAGAGGGAAATCATGAACACTTTCTTTCCAAATTATTAATCCATTCTTTGTTGTTTTTATCAGTGATCACATCCAATATTGGATCAATAGAGGAAAAATATATTTGAGGTGCATGACCTAAGACCAAAGACCATATCCATGAATATGTTTCTAGACACTTTTGACCACTATGAATTTTGAGAACCATTGAAGGTTTTTTAGACCCCACAAGTGATTTGGGGAAAACGATGGATGTACAAGTTGTCAATGAAATTTTGTTTCACAATTGCCTACCCATAAAAAAACAAAGGAAGATGGATGTCAATCGAGATACAAGAGAGGGAGACTCGGTATACTGGGATCACTTCTATTACTAATTTGCAGAATGCCAATCTCCTTTATATAGATAACCATTTCTTTCCACGAGATTTGAATTTTTTTTCTATTTTTTCTAGCATCCAATTCTAATAAGCTTTGTTGTAATTGTTTAGTCTCCAGAGGAAACCTAAATAATTTAGGTCCCCTCCAAGGTCTTCTGGTTGGATGGCTATAGTTCTTGAAATATTCTCTTTGTCTTCTTCCAAAAGACAATTTTTGTAATGAGAGCACTTGTTTAAAATTATGGTCATACTAGTGGCCAAGGAGAAGATATCCAATATCTTTTTGAGGGTGAAATTTGAGTTAGGTCCCCCTCCAAGAAAATTAGGACATCATCAACATAAAGAAGGTGGGAAAGTGTGCAATAAGGTGAGAGTGTTATACCTCTCCGCATGAAGTGTTCTTTTGCATGAGAAATGAGGTGACTAAGGCCTGAAGTGACTAGAAGGAAGAGACGAGGAGAAATGAGGCAAACTTACATTAATCACCTTTTAGGATTAAAGAAAGGGGATAGTGACGCATGTTGAGAAATCTAGGGAAACATAGAGTTTAGGTTTCTTAACTTGATTTCTCTTATACTTTGACAACTTCTTGTGATTATTATACTATTTTTTCATCATTATTATTATGTCTATTCATCATCAAGACAAATTCCAAACAAGAAGATCACAAATGCAACAATAGGACACTAGAGATAGGCTCCAAGCCAGGGAAAAGCTCCTCAATATGGGAAAACCCAGAGATCCTTCTTATAGAATAAATTCAAGGAAGACTTACAATAGCATACACACAACACTATTAATTTTAGGTATGTTCTATGCTAGAGCAATTTATTTCAATTTTCACAGTTAGCTCAATATATTTTCCAGATTAGCAATCACATTAGCATTAAAGTAAACTGCAGATAGAACATAAACATAAATCTCAGAAGACAAGCCAAGACAAGAGGATACAATATGTGGCACTATTCAAGGACAAACCCAAATGTGGGGACCCCTTGATCAATTCTTCTTATATGTTCTTCAATAGTTTAGCAGAGAGAGACAGAGAGATAGTACGTTTACAACCGAAGTCAACACTTTGACTTATCTAGATAAGAGCATAGATCATCTCTAAGAAGATGGTACATGAGATCAGTTGAAGACATGTTGCTTCAATTGATTCTCCAAGGTGACTCCTTCACCTATCGTTGTGCTGCATTTCGTCATCATGCTGCACCTCACCGTGCTGCACCATGTTGCACCCATCATCACTATGCTGCATCTCATCACACTTCATTAATCATGACTGTGCCTATCACTATACTGCATTATGTGCCATTGCTACACCATGTTGCCATCTTGACCTATGTGCTGGTTGCACCTTGCTTGCTTGTTGTCTGTTGCTTGCTTGTCCCTAGCATGCTTGTTGTCCTTAGCATGCTTGTTGTTGCATGCTAGTTGTCCCTTGCATGCTAGCTATAACAATGCATGCTTGGTGTATTTGTTGCTAAGTACCATACAACTGTCCCAATATTAGTTAGTTGTCCCTTGCATGTTTCTCTCCTTCGGAGATAGATGCTCTGACTGTTTCGGCAATTCCTGGCAGTTCTAGTAGTTCCGGTTGTTCCCGGTAGTTTCAGCAATTTCGGTTGTTCCCAACAGTTCCGGCAGTCCAGACAATTCTGGATTTTCCAGCAGTTTCGGCTTTTCTGGCAATTCCAATAATTCTGACATTTCCTTCTTGTTTGGCTTTTACGACTTTTCTGGCTTTTCTGGAAGTTCTGGCTTTTCCGGCATTTCCGGCTTTTTCGGTAGTTCCTACTTTTTCGACTTTTCCGGCAGTTCCGACTTTTTCAGCAGTTCCGGCTTTTTCAGCAGTTCTGGCTTTTCCGGCAGTTCTGGCTTTTCCTGCAATTTCGGCTTTTCCGTCTTTTCCGGCAGTTCTGTCTTTTCCGGTAGTTCCAACTTTTCTGGCATTTCTGACTTTTTTGGTAGTTCCGGCTTTTCTGGCTTGTTCGGCTTTTCCGACAATTCCGTCTTTTTCGACAGTTCTTGCTTTTTCGGCAGTTCTGACATTTTCGACAGTTCCAACTTTTCCGAAAGTTCTGGCAGTTCCGTCTTTTCCGGCTTTTCTGGCTTTTCAAGCAGTTCTTGCTTCCTGCCCTCTGGATCAAGGCAACGTTATTCCTTAGGATCTCTCCTCCTACTAAAACCCAAAGACAAGTAGAGAGAGGAAGAGATCCCAAGTGTGTTGAAATGACTTGAAAGCCACCTCTATTTATACTAAAACGTTGAGCACATGAGAGGTTTATTTGGTTGTTGGCCGAGCTTGACGAATTGTCTTATAACGCAAATAAATTCATAACTCCATGAATACTTATCAAAATCGGATGATATTTAGATCAATCCTACACCTCTCAATGAGAGGGATCCAACAAAAATATCAGCTACCATAAATAAGATGACCCACATGGAGTTTTGCCCTAGTTGCCAATTTTAACGCTCCCTCTCAACTAGGGAGAACTCCATCCATTGATCCATATGTCCGACTATACTATCTCTACCATCAGTGCCCTGCACTGCTCTGCTCTGATCTGCTGAGCTTTGCTATGCTTTGATTTGCTGAGTTCTACTCTGCTGAACCATGAAGAAGAAGAATTGATCAAGAATGTCTCATACCATTCTCTACTGACCTGAAGTTAGTTTCATCTTAAGAAAGTGTGTCACATCACTCTTACTGACCCGAAGTCAGTTTTATTGATCCCAGATCAATATCACAAGAAAGTGTCTCAAACCACTCATACAGATCACAGATCAGTTTCATTGATCCCAGATCAATGTCACAAGAGAGTGTCTCCAACCACTCATACTGATCCGAGTTCAGTTTCATTGTTCCCAGATCAATGTCACAAGAGAGTGTCTCAAACCACTCATACTGATCCTAGATCAGTTTCATTGATCCTAGATCAGTTTCATTGATCCTAGATCAATGTCACAAGAGAGTGTCTCAAACCACTCATACTGATCCCAGATCAATTTCATTGATCCCAGATCATTGGAGGTCATCCTAGCATAGGGAGTGATACAAATTGGATCCTAAAGAACTCTCTAAGTTTTCATAACTTTGTAAAATTCATGCCAAAGTTTCAAAGTCTTACAAAGGTTGAGCTTATTAGAAATATCCTCGAACAATTGTAATTTGTGGGCAGCGCCAAGCAACGAGGACCCTCGGTCAAGCGCGCCAGCCGTTCGCCCATAGTAACACGCACTGCCACAAAACAGCAAAACGGGAAGCCTTTTTGAGAAATGGGGGAGGTTTCTGATATGCGATTAGTGACTAATTGCATATCATCGGGCAAACCCCTCAGAGAAGAAAAAGCCTCGAGCAACCTGGATCCGAAAAGTCAAAAACCGTACAGAATTCGCCGATTTCGTGAGAGGCGGGTCCCACACGAAAATTGACAGGACATGGGAAGGGTTTTGAGCAGTAAGCGATTTCACTCGAGTCCCGTCCGATGCCACACACTGGGTTCCACGAGTCCGGCAAAAGAGAGAGAAAATCGCTCACATCGGACAGGTAAACATCATGCAACTTACCCACCCGATATGGACGGAGATCGTAAGATATGGAGGCTCCAGTTTGATGGTGGACATGCAATCTAATGGATGACCAGATTCAACAAGGTAAATAGGCCGAGTTGTATAAAGGTTTGAAGTCTGACATGAACGATGAGTTGGCAAAGGAATCATGTTCAAGGGCAATCTAGGAATTAAACAGAAATAATGGTAGTTCAAACATTTCCAAGAGAACTGATGCTCAGTTCGTTATGGAACAGGTGGCCACCTCCCTATGAAGCGTTACACAGTGATGATGACGCAAAACAGAGGAATTCAAACGGACAAAGGCAGAAGAACCAGAGTGTTGGGAAGCAGAAACAAACAGTCAGAAATCAGATTGGCTTTAAAACCACAAATTGATAGAGACAAAGCAAGCAGCAAAAAAAGGCAGTTAGAAAAGCAAGTAAGAAAACTAAGAGCAGAGAATATAGCTGAGATGACTTGAAGGCAGCATTGAGCCGGACAAAGCCAGAGAGAGTCAGAGAGTCTGTGTACTCCAGAGAAGGCTTAAGAGTTTCAAGTGAACTCCTCTGTAAATATCTGTCTTGTATTGAGTCTCAGATTGGGCTCATACTACTGTGACCAATAGAGGTCGAGTTTCAGTAAAGGAGAGTCTGTGTACTCCAGAGACTTGGGGGATCCAATTCCAGTCCTATTGATTTATATCTGTTGAGTGAGACTCAAATTGAGCTCACTATTGTAAAACTCTGCTTTGAAAGCATAATAGAGAGGCCACCATTGAAGGCTGGACCAGGAGATGTAGCCCAAGAGCGTTAGGTGAACTCCTTATGAAACTTGTTTTATTTGCATGTTTTACTGTTATGCTTTCTCTAACTACTTCAGTGTCTATGTATTTCACAATCTTATCGATTCGTGGCATAAAGTAACATAGGCACATCCATGCACAAGATTCTATAATACCTTTAATTCTTTGTCTTGGATAAATTCCAGATCAAGTGGTATCAGAGCTCAAGGTTACAAAGGTTAGACAAGCTTGTGCTGGATTTTATTGTTGAATGCTAACTAGATCAAAGCTTAAACTAGGAGAAGGAGAGTTGGTTGAAACTAACCCTGAAATTGGAAGAGTCTATCCTAAGAGGAAAATGTCAGAAGAAAGTCCCTTGGAATCAGACCCTCAATTCACAGATAGTTTCATAACCATGAGAGCCATGGTAGAGGAAATGTATAGAGAATTTAAGAAAGGTAGAGAGGAAGATTCACCAAAATCCACACGAGATGAAGGAGCAAAAGAATCTCTCCTCCATGACCACTCTAAAGGCAAAGGGAAGGAAAAAAAACTTCTCACACCTCCTAGTAGCCCTGAAAACAAAAAGAAGACATCTTTGATTAAATTAGATGTTAAATTTGATTTACCAATATATGATGGAGAGTTGAATGCAAAGAAGTTGGATAATTGGATTAGACAGATTGATCTTTATTGCGGAGTGCAGAGCATTGATTCAAATAGTAGTAAGATTCAGGTGGCCAACCTATGCCTTGAAGGCACTACCTTGGTATGGTGGGAAGGCAGGACACAAACTGACAAGAAGAAGCATGGTAAAATTCTTTCTGTCTTGAGTAAATTTGTTTCTGCAATTAAAAAATTGTTCTATCCACTAGCAAATATGCAGCAAGCCATGATGAGCTGGCAAACTCTTCGACAATTAAAAGGGCAAAGTAGACAAAGTTACACTCAAGGATTTAGGAAAAGAGCTTTGATTCTAGGAATTTCTTTAGACTCACCTAAAACTCTGCTGAAGTACATAGGTGGTCTACACAACTACTTAAGGCACACAATTCTCATGTTTAATCCCACTAGCATAGATGAGGTATCTATTCAAGCTACACATCTAGAGGCTAGAGGTAAGAATGTGAACCCAGAAGTTGGGGGATCATCAAAACCCACTGCAAGCAAGAATAAGGAGAAAAGAAAACAAAAATGGAAAGAGAGGAAGACAAATATTGTACAAAAGACCAAATCCTCATGCACTCACTGTAAGAAGGATGGGCATGATGATGAACACTGCTGGATTATGCATCTGGAGCTGAAACCCAAGAAGTACAATGGCAAGAAGAAGAAGACTGTTACAGCTATTCAAAAGGATTTTGGGTCAGACTCAGGAGATGAAACAACAATTGCAACCACAGGTATAAAAGGTAAAAATTCTAAAGCATCTACTAGTAATTTTGCACAATCTACTGACAATGAAGAAAATGAGAGTAAAAGACAAGAGCTTTTTCATATTAGAGTTGTTTCTAAGCATCAAAATATTGATACTTTGTTTGTTAGTGGCTCACAAGTAAATTTAATTTCTGAAGCAATTGTACAGAAGTTGGGATTACTAACCACACCTCACAAAAAGTCATATCCATTAGGTTGGTTATGTGATAAAGTGCAGCTACAAGTGACTAGACAATGTAAACTTAGGTTTTCTTTTGGGTCATCATTTGTAGATGAGGTTGAGTTAGATATAATTCCTTTGGATATATGTGGAATTTTTTTAGGAAGTCCTTACTTGTATGATAGAAAAGCCATTTTCTATAGAGTTGAAAACAAGTATCAACTCGTTAAAGATGGAATCAAATATATTGTAAGAGCTCATAAACTCAAGAATAATTATACTCTCATAAACTCAGGGTAGATGAAAAGAATTGTAAATTCATGCAAACAATTTTTGCTGATGGTTGTAAAGGAAAAGAAACCTGATAAAACCAATGTATTTGAGGGCTGTAATGCTAAACAACAAGCTGATTTAGAAAAAGTTGTTTCAGAATATGATATATTATTTCAAGAACCTAAAGGTCTGCCACCCAAAAAGGAAATAGTACATGATATAATTTGCAGCAAGATGCTCCATTGCCTAACATTGGAATGTACAGGTTGTCTGCTTTAGAGAATGAAGAAATCAAGAAGTAGGTATAGGAGCTGCTCGAGAAAGGATTCATAAGACTGAGCACATCACCTTGTGGATCTCCAATTGTCTTGGTGAGAAAGAAAGATGGCTCATGGAGAAAGTGCATTGATTACCGAGCACTGAATAAGATAACAATCAAAAATCTTTATCCCCTTCCTCGCATAGATGATCTATTAGATCAGTTGAAAGAAGCTATTTATTTTTCCAAGTTGGACTTGCATAGTGGCTATCATCACGTTAGAGTTGCAGAGCAAGATGCATGGAAGACTGCTTTCAAAACAAAGCAGGGATTGTATGAGTGGTTGGTTATGCCTTTTGGCTTAACTAATACTCCTGCTACTTTCATGAGAATAATGAATGATGTACTCAGACCTTTTATTGATGATTTTGTCATTATATATTTGGATGACATTCTTATATTTAGTAAAACATGGGAAGAACATTTAAAGCATGTCAAGTAGACTCTAGATGTTTTGAAAAGAGAAAATCTTTATGTTTAGCTCAAAAAATGTGAATTTGGCAAAACATCTTTGAATTGTTTGGGTCATATTGTAGGGGGTGGTGAATTGAAGATAGATCCCTCTAAGGTTGCAGTCACTGTAAAGTGGCCTAAACCCAAATCTGCTACAGAAGTTAGAAGCTTCTTAGGAGTAGCACAGTAT
Source organism: Pinus taeda (assembly GCA_000404065.3). NCBI lineage: Eukaryota > Viridiplantae > Streptophyta > Pinopsida > Pinales > Pinaceae > Pinus > Pinus taeda. The sequence goes on along the minus strand of APFE030854635.1, from coordinate 167,958 downwards.
TGAAGAAAGTTTATTTCTAACTTTTCCTTGATTGCGGCTCCCTTACATGCTTTAACAGGATTGAACAAGGTGTTTTAGTGGGGAGGCAAACAACAGAAGGCCTTTGACACCTTAAAGGAAAACATTAGTATAACACTAGTATTAACATTGTCCGATCTTCAAAGACCATATGAGATTGAAACGGATGCCAGTGACTACGCCATGGGAGCAGTGTTGATGTAGCACGGTAAACCCATATGTTATTATTCTGAGACATTTAATTCTGCAGTAGTTAATTATCCCACATATGATAAATAATTGTATGCATTAGTACAGAGTGTGAAAAAGTGGAAACATTATTTAATGGACAAAGAGACAACTATACATACTGATCATCAACCACTTCAATATTTGCACTCACAAACTAAGTTGCAACAATCAAGACACTATAGGTGGATGGGTTTTCTACAACAGTTTCATCTTGTCATCAGATATAAAAAGGGCATACACAACAAAGATGCAAAAATGTTGTCCAGACCAATTATAGGTGCATCTGCTATACTTAAGCATAATTCAGTATTGCATGAAAGGTACACTGAACAATATGCTCAAGATATAGATTTTAAAGATGTATATGCAACTTTAAGTCATGGCAAACAAGTAGGAGAATTGGATTATCATGTTAAGGACCAACTCTTGTATCATTTGGGAAAGCTATGCATTCCTCAAATAGAAAGAGTAAAGATAATTCGAGAAGCACACACTTCTCTAATATGAGGTCACTTTGGTGTAAGTAAAATAGTTGCACAACTGCAAAGATTTTGTTATTGGCAAAAAATGAATGAGACAGTTTCTAGATATGTAAGAGGGTGTACTATGTGTGCTAAAATCAAGCCCAACAAAAGAAAAATAGGCTTGTACACTCCACTACCAGTTCCTTCTCATCCTTGGGAAAGTGTTTCTATGGGCTTCATTGGGGGACTGCCTAAATCTAGAAAAGGTCATGACTATTTGTATGTTGTTGTGGATAGGTTAAGCGAAATGTGTATTTTAATACCTTGTAACAAACAGATTAGCTGAACAAGCTGCAAAATTGTTCTTTCAGCATGTATGGGTTCATTTTGGATTACCCACTTCCATTATATCTGATCGAGATACCCGATTTATTGGGAAATTTTGGTTGAATCTGTGGGAATTGATGGACACCAGACTAAAGAAGAACACAACTTTTCATCTGCAAACAGATGGCCAAACAAAAGTGGTCAACAAGACAGTGATCTAGTTGCTCAGGGGCTATTGCAGCAAGCATCCCAAGCTTTGGGATGAACATTTATGTTATGGTCAACATGCTTATAACTGAGCTAAACATTCTTCTACACAAAGATCTCCTTTTGAGACCTGTTTTGGTTTCACACCAAGGTCTCCCTTGGATTTTGTCTTCGGTAAATACATAACGGTTGATGGACACAGTGATGTGGATGAGGCAACACATTTCATCGAACAAATCCAAAAGATTCACCAAGCAGTGTAGGAACAGCTGGAAAAGAGCCAAGCCAAGTACAAGGCAAGGCATGATAAGCATCGGATTGAGCATAGTTTCCAAGTTGGTGATCAACTCTGGCTGTATATTAGCAAAGACAGAATGCAAGGTGAAGGTAAGAAGTTGAAGCCAATAAGGTATGGACCTTTCAAGATACTTGAGAAAATTGGTAAGAATGCTTTTCGCCTTGATTTACCACCTTACATGCACATCTACTTAGTTGTTAATGCAAACAGCTTGAGACTATTTGAACCTTCATTGATTGAAGATTCCAAAGAGCAGAGTCAATTGCCTTCTATTGATGATCTATTACATGAATATCTCAATGAGTTGCAGGAAGATACAATTCTGGACAGGAAGGTGAGAACTACGTGCAAGGGGGGTGTTGAGTACCTGAGGATTGGAATCAAAGGTTCAAAACCAAGCAGTGTGAAATGGATAGAAATTGGGCAAGCGAGGAATTTATACCCTCACTTGATTGATGCTTAAAAACCAACTTTTGGTGGTCCAAAAGATTTTTCAGTGGGAAGGTCGTGATCCAAATTGGATCCTAAAGAACTCTTTAAGTTTTCATAACTCTTTAAAATTCATGCCAAAGTTTCAAAGCCTTACAAAGGTCGAGCTTATCAGAAATATCCTCAAACATTTGTAATTTGTGAGTAGCGCCAAGCAATGAGGACCCTTGGTCAAGCGCGCCAATTGTTGGCCCATGGTAACGCGCGCTGCCACAAAACAACAAAACGGGAAGCCTTTTTGAGAAACGGGGGAGGTTTCTGATATGTGATTAGCGATAAGTCGCTAATCACATATCGCAGAGCAAACCCCTCAGAGAAGAAAAATCCTTGAGTGACCCGGACCCAAAAAGTCAAAAACCGTACGAAATTCATCGATTCTGTCAAAGGCGGGTCCCACATGAAAACTGGCAGGACATCGGAAGGGCTTCGAGTAGGAAGCGGTTTCAACCGAGTCCCGCCCGATGCCACACACTGGGTGCCACGTGTCCGATGGAAGAGAGAGAAAACTTCTAACATCAGACAGGTAAACGTCATGTAACTTACCCCCCTGATATGGACAAAAATTGTAAGATTTGGAGGCTCCAGATCGATGGCAGACATGCAATTCGACAGATGACCAGATTCAGCGGGGTAAATAGGCTGAGTTGTATAAAGGTTTGAAGTCCAACATGAACGATGAGTTGGCAAAGGAATCATGTTCGCGGGTAATCTGGGAGCTAAACAGAAATAACGGCAGTTCAAACATTTCCAAGAGAACTAACACTTAGTTCGTTATGAAATAGGTGGCCACCTCCGTGTGAAGCATTACATAGTGATGATGACGCAGAACAGGGGAATTCAAATGGACAGAGGCACTAGAACTAGAACGTCGGGATGCAAAAACAAACAGTTAGAAAGTAGATTGGCTTTAAAACCACAAACTGATAGAGACAAAGCAAGCAACAAAAAAAAGTAGTGAGAAAAGCGAGTAAGAAAGCTAAGAGCAGAGAATAGAGGCAAGCTAACCTGAAGGCAACATCGATCTGAACAAAGCCAGAGAGAGTCAGAGGGTCTGTGTACTCCAGAAAAGGCTTGATAGTTTCAAGCGAACTCCTCTATAAATATCTACCTTGTATTGAGTCTTAGATTGGGCTCATACTACTGTGACCAATAGAGGTCGAGTTTCAATAAAGGAGAGTCTGTATACTCCAGAGACTTGGGGGATCCAAGTCCAGTCCTACTGATTTATATCTGTTGAGTGAGACTCAAACTGAGCTGTTGTAAAACTCTGCTTTGAAAACATAATAGAGAGGCCACCACTGAAGGCTAGACCAGGAGACGTAGCCCAGGAGCGTTGGGTGAACTCCTTATGAAACTTGTTTTATTTGCATGTTTTACTATTGTGATTTCTCTAAATACTTCAGTGTCTATGTATTTTGCAATCTTATCAATCCGTTGCATAAAGTAACATAGGCACATCCATGCACATGAGTCTGTAATACCTTTAATTCTTTGTCTTGGATAAATTCTATATCAGGGAGTACGGTAGATACAACGATGCATCCATCGATAGTACTACTATGGTCCCTATCCTCATTTCCCTGCTCATTGATCATATGAGAGGTACTTCCCATGAGTTCGAGACTGCATGGGTAGGATGCCTCGACATGAGAACTAATAATCCTGTCCACAGGAGAATGAATCATCCTATCAGTGGATGCCATGAAGAACTAATCATCCTAGCCCACAGGAGAACTAATCATCTTGTTCCACAGTCGCCACGGAGAACAAATAATCCTAGCCCATAGGAGAACTAATCATCCTTTTCCATAGTTTCCATGGGAAAACTAATCATCCTGACCCACAGGAGAACTAATCATCCTATCCCACAGTTGCTACGGGAGAACTAATCATCCCGACCCACAGAAGAACTAATCATCCTATTCATAGCGCACCACTAGGGGAGGGTAAGTCACCTTGTGGTCATATGTGGCTCTAGTAAGTACCCCAAGCCCCCCAGAGCTCCCAAAGATCAATGCATGCAACATGCAGGACCCTTATAAGAAGGTCTCTCAATGTCTCCAAGTCATTTGGGAAAGTCACATATTTGACCTTTCCCCGAGGCTTTGAAAAAATGTCTGCAACCTGTACATCAATCTCAATGCGATGGAGCCTCCTCACTCATCGACTTACCATATCGCAGATAAGGCAGTATCTGATGTCTATCTGCTGGAGCAATCATTCAATACGAGATTCCTCAATAATCAAATTCCCTCTCTGGTTATCACAGAGAATCACAGTGGTATTCATCATGTGTACAAATAGCTCACTTAAGAGCTTCTGCAACCATATAGCTTCACATGAGATCATACTCGTAGCTATGTATTCGGTCTCAATGGTGCTTATAGAAACTGACTTCTACTTCCTGCTCATCCATGATATCGAAGTAGAATCCAAAGAGAACCAACATGAGAAGTGCTCTAGTGATCCTCCACACTGCCTACCCAGTCAGCATTTGAATAATCATGCAGTCTCATATTTCTGGCACTGTATCTCAATCCATGAGAGATTGTGCCCCAAAGATATCTCAGAAGATTCTTGGCACCAATCCAGTGAGGCTCAACCAAATATGAGCTCACCATGCTAACTACAAAACATATGTTCGGATGGAAGTTCACCAAGAACATCAACGCAAATGATTTTATGAAACTCAGAGGCATTTCCCAAATTTGGTTTGACATCACTACCATATAACTTCTGAAAGTTAAGATCCTCTAGGTAGTCACAGGCTTGCAATTTATCATTCCACATCCGGAATCCAATTCCCTCTTACTTCTGCAAATGAGAGGGTCTGCACCTGTCAGAAATAGGTCGTCCTCATAAGGTGCCAATATGAGAGGTCTATCATCCACAACCTTATGGTTTGGATCGTTTCACTCCTAATGAATCTCAGCTTCATCAGACAGTTATCAATCCTCTCATACTACGCCTAGGGTGTTTTGCTTCAAGCCATAGAGGGCTTTCTTCCACCTATATACATGAGATTCCCGATCATGAATCTCAAAATCCTCGTGTTGTTCCAAACCTAGGACCTGCTGCATGAGGGGAATGGTCCCCTTATAAGATTTTCCTTAGGTACATCTCAGACATGTACCTTCATGCTCTACTTGAATTCAGACATCCCTATCACCATTTGACTCACATCAGGTAGGGCCCCATAGGTATACCTCTAGTGTGATAGATGCGATATGTCAATTGACATGATCCCCAATGGAACATCGTGCAACTTGATACAAATTTCCAACCCTGAACCCATGAGAAAAAGCATCTTTGAAAATTATATTTTTTAACACGTACCTTTCCTTCGATGAATGCCTCCCTGAAACATTTGACTTCCATTTTCGAGATGGAAACCAGGTTCTTCTTGTGATCAGGTACATAAAACAAATTCTGGAAATGAATTGAGTTACCCTTATTCAATTGAGAGTTAACATTCCCTACACCCTTTCCGGGATTTTTGGCATCGGCTCCAAGTATAATCCCATGATTGTTTCTATCTCTACCAAATTAGAGAGTGCACCCATCTATCTGATGAAGTGCCTTGAATGTTGGGTATACGACCAAAGTCCCACATTTGGCAATCTAGGAATCTCATGGAGAATTCCTAGGGTTTTTAAGTACAAAATTTGGACATCATTCAATTCCATAAATTTTTTTCCATGTGTGAAAACATGAATATAGGTTACACTTTTGGGCCAAATGTGGTGATGAAATTTCAAGTTTTTCCTCTTTTATCAAATTGAAGATCTCAAAATTCATATAAGCACTATGAATTTTGATTGAGAGGAAAAAGACAAATTGTGGAGAATTGTGCTACTGTCCTAATGATATTTTTTGCAAAAATATTTAGTGTCGTATAATATGTCAATTTTCCATTAAATGAAATATTTTTCCTTGCAAATTTTCACGCATCTTAGGAGGTATGTGTGTGTTCACACAAAATAACTTAGTCTAAAATGTGTGTGTGTGTATATATATATATATATATATAATATTATATATATATATATATATATATTATATATATATATATAAGCATGATCTACAAGGAGAAGAGCTAAGTTATTCATATTAAAAAAAAAATTTATACAAATAATATTTTTTTTTTTTTCGAAGTTTGTGAAGTAATATTTCAGTTACATTTCACAGACACATGTATTCACGCAAGTTTTTTTTCATCTATTTAAATAAATTGGAAAACCAAAAGTACCCTTTTGAAGAGGACTCGTAAATGAATAGAGTGGTATTTTTTGAAATTTTGCGTTGTGTAGATTTTACGATATTGATTTTTTATTCAACCTCTTTAAAATAGTTCAAAAAAATTTCAAGAATTATGTTTAAAGGAAATTAGATGAAAAATATCATATGAATTTGAAAATGTCAAACTCATATGCCATTAGATAGAGGATTCCTTCATGAATCCAACGTGATCAACTCCACCACCTAAGGACAAATTTAGCCCTAAATCCACTAGGGTACAAAATGGAGTTGCAGGAAATTTTGCAGAAGAGATGTTGAAATTGTTGATTTTAGGACTTAAGAGGCTCAATCGAGCACCTAAATTTCAAATTTAAATAACTCAATTGAGGGTTTTTTAAACCCTCTATCAAGTCATATACGTGGTTAACATGGGCTCGATCAAGCCTTTATAGAAATTTTTTGAATGATCTAAAATTAAACTTTTACCTCATTTTAAAATTCCAAATCTCACTAGAATTTTTCTCATAATGTGACGTAAAAGCCTTATTAATTTTTTAATATTAAAATATTATTATTATTATTAAAAATTAAATGATGAAATGATATTAATATAAAAAAAATATTAATATATTTTAATGTTGTAATTAAATTTATTACTTCTGGATTAATATAATATTTACTAATTTGATATAAAATTCTTATATATAATATATACTAGCACAACCATATTAATAAATATGGTTGATATACACCATAGGTGTTAACAAAAGGGTTGACCATTAACACAAAAAGAGTCATACAAACTGACTCAATATACGTTAATTTTATTTAACCTAATCTTTTTATAAATCTAACATAATAAAATATATATCATATCGTAATGAAATATATAATATTTTTAAAATCATGAAGTAATCAAAACCTAAAGCTACCTTTAAACAAAAAACCTAAACAGTTTCAATTGGAAGATATGAAGCGCTCTATGTATCTTTGATGGAGGTAGCTGGAACATTAATATTTTGGAAAATTTTAGATAATATTTTCATGGAAAATAATAATTTTCCCTCCAAGTGAATGTACAACACACATTTGAAATATTGCATTTTAAATATGTATTATAAAAAAAAAAAATTAAATTGTTATACGACATCAAAATAAAACTAAAAAGGTTATTTAAACATAATATTTTAATTGTCAAAATATTTTGAAAATTTTGAAATATAGAGTGTGAGAGAGTGGGAGAGAAGGGTAAGAGAGAGAGGGGGACACAAAGATGGAGAAAGGGAGATGAGGAGAGAGTCTCCAAGAAAGAGAGGGAGCTCGAGAGATGGAGTTGGAGGAAAAGATAGTGAAGGAAGAAGTTCAAGACATATAGAGAGAGAAAGGTGGAGAGAGTGAGAGAGTGATAAGGGAGGGATGGAGATAGTGTGTGCGTTTTGGGGTGAGATAGAAAAACAAATAAAGAGAGATGGAGATAAGTGGGAGAGAGAATTGTTGAAAAATATGCAACAAGAAATGTTAAATTTAGAATGTGCTAAAAATAGACCTACTAAAAATAGCATGTCTAAAAATAGCAGTTTGGCCAGTGAGGTCATTGGCCACATTGGGTGAGAGGTGAAACTGCTAAAAGTAGAAAGTTCTAAAAATAGCATTTCAAGGTCCCTTCCTATTTATAGCATTCCTTAGTCTATCTATAGGAAGTAAAATTAATTTTGGTCTTAACAACAGTTAGAAATATTAATTAATTAATCTCCATGAGTTAATTAGTTATGGAAAATTAAACTTAAAGTCTGTGAGATCATGCAATTATTTTCTTTCTTGATTTAGGAATTTATCCCTTGATTAAAGGAGATAAGGTTCAGTTCTATATTGAGAGGATCGGTTGACTTAGTTTAACTTAGTCAAGTCTAGTTAGATTAATTTAACAAGTTGTTAAATTAATGAGATATAATTTGTTGATGCTTGCATGCATGTGACAACTATTATTTTAGACAACTGAGGATTCACTCATGGATAACTGTTGCATGTCAGTTCTGTCAGAGACCCAGTTGAGATCAGATATGGGACAGTGTACTGTTAGATGCTTGGATATTTCTAGTAAGTATTCCTTTCATGGAGAAGGATCTATTATAGGATATTGGAGGACTTGTGGCCTATATATTGAGGTCTAGGTAGTCCATGATTTTCATCTTCTGATTGAAGATCATCAGAGTACAGAGAGAGCAGGATAGCTATTGAGCTGATTCTTTT
>APFE030854635.1:96196-159415 GCA_000404065.3 Pinus taeda | reverse complement strand
TGATTCTTTTTGTATGTTGAAGAGGATTTCCACTTGATTGATAATACATGGTTGGGGTTTTATGCTGGTGCTTTCCCCTGGATATATCTTGTGCTATGTGTGTTTGATTTCTCCATATCAGTTATATGTGTTCTTATTGGTGTTGCTCATGGTTGATTAAGCTTCCGCTAAATTGTTTGTAGAAGTAGATCAAGTGTTTTTCTTTAGTACATTGCGTTACCAGGTTGATCTACAGGTGGGAAATTTCTACATGGTATCGGAGCTAGCTAATTTATAGAAAAAGTTCTACATGGTATCAGAGCTAGTTGATTTGTAGAAAAAATCTACAAGAATGAGAGAGGGAGGGATATAGTCAACAGAGTTGTAGGACGAAGCGAGAGAGAGAGAGAGAGAGAGAGAGAGAGAGTGAGTGACTGACGTGGGGGAGAGATAGAGGAAGGTCAAAGAGAAAGGAAGAGAGAGGGGATTTGAGAGGGAGGGAGAGAGAGGGAGGGAGAGAGAGGGAGGTAAGAATAAATACATATATAGAGAGAAAGGTGGAGAGAGAAAGTGAGTGCTGAGGGAGATGGAGAGAGAGAGAGTGGAAAGAGAGATGGATAGAGAGGGAGAGAGGAGAGTAGGAGGGAAGAGAGATAGAAGGGGAGACAAAGGAACAAAAGGGGAAGAGAGAGAGAGAGAGAGGGAGAGAGAGGGAGATATAGATAGATATGGAGAAACAATGTGTATGTTTGTAGGCTGATATAGAGAGATGAAGAAGGTGAGACAAAGGGAGATAGAGATATCGATGGAAGGGGAGAGAGGGGAGAAGGGAGAGATAGAGGGTAGAGGGAGAGAGTGTGTGTGTGTGTGTTTCTATGGGGTGAGATAGAGAGACAAAAAAGGAGAGACAGGGGAGAGATCAATATAGATGGAGGGGGGAGAGAAAGGGAAGAAAATTGATTTCACTAGATACATTGATTTTAGTGTATAAATGTTGATTTCTAATCCTATATGATTTCTTGCAAATTAAATGCATTTATTTCTATGTAGACATTACGTTCTAACTCTATTTCATTGTTTGCATTAAATGCATTCAAATCATGAAAGATGTTAATTTATTATTGAACTTGCATTAGATGGAGTGATTTTAGTGTAGGTGTTGATTTCTAATCCTATTTGATTACTAGCACTAGATGCATTAATTTCAGCGTAGATGTTGATTTCTAGTCCTATTTAATTTGTTGCAGCATTAGATGCATTGGTTTCAGTGTAGATGTTGGTTTCTAATCCTATTTGATTGTTTGCATTAGATGCATTGATTTTAGTGTAGATGTTGACTTCTCATCCTATTTGATTGCTTGCATTAAATGCATTGATTTTAGTGAAGATGTTGATTTCTGATAAATGATGTAACTAGATATATGGGGTACATTAATTTCAAGGTAATTGTTTTAACATTGTGCACTGATTTCAGTGTAAACATAAAAAAATTTATTGATGACGTGCATTATGACTAAGCTTTTGTAGATAACCTCAAACAAAATAAAATGAATAAAACTTGTATTTGTAACTTTTGCATCTCCACATCTTTTAAAATTGAATATATAAATTATTTCAATAATATTTCAGTTTTTAAAAATTGAATAAAACTTAAATTTCCATCATAAGGAATTGATTGAAATACTTGGATAACTACTTGTAAATTTAGAAAAGTTAATAACATTATATAAAATTATAGAAATGTTGTCAGAGATTGTTGTTTGATCTATATATTAAATTTCAATATGATTGACTTATATCATGTTATGACTAAGCTCTTGTAGATAATATCAAAATAAATAATGTTGAATAAAACTTATTTGTTGTTTACATGACATATTTTAATATTAAAATTGAATACAACTTATTTTAATCATATTTGAGTTTTTTAATTGAACCTTGAGATATGAAATTGATTGAAATACTTAAAAAAGTTGTCCATGCAATGGTATATGGGTGGGTCAATTTTTTTCATATATATATATAAATATATAAATAATATATATATATTATATAGATAGATAGATAGATATAGAATGTGGATGGCTTTATAATTCAAATAATTTATTTTTAAAATTGAATTGTCATAACATACATGTTGATTGCACTAAAAGACACTTTCTACAAGCCAATATGAAGCATGATTGGAATTCTTTCCATGTTCAATATTAAATTGAGACATGATATATTTTAGTTCATTTTAAGTATCAAAGTGACTTGCATCATAACTTACAATTGTACTTATTTTCTTAGTCTATGAAATTGGAAATCAAAATTGAACATATATTTTACTAATAAAAGTTATAGTATATAGAAAATTTACTAAATTAGTGAAAAAATTTAAACACATCCATAAACAAGATTAATACATGTATAAATAAACTATCCACATTAAAATATATACAAATTACAAATATCACATGAACATCCATAAACTGAAATAATAAGCATACATAAACTAAAATAATGTCCATGTTTTACATCTAAAAACTGTCAATGTATGAAAATATACAAAGTTTTTATCACACATGTGAATATGCCAAAGATGAAATGACCCTGAAAAATGTACAAACTATGACACTTTCAGTACCCCTAGAACTCCTATGTGTGTTATGTCACACAAAATAAATGTCCATAAGCTAGTAATGCAATACACCACATTCAAATTCAAACTAATTAGATCATTATTTGTATACAATATACAATATGGAAATAAATGATCTTGAGCCACATTTTTAATTACATATACATGAACCTACTGACCTTAGTCGAGTCCAAATGCAAGTCAGATAGGATGGGGGTATGATCATGAATCTGTGTTTGGTGCTCCCCTACCTGTGGCTTGATGATTGAGGCTTGTATCCCTGCATCATCAGTGCCTCTAAACCCAACAGCCCAATCATGTCTCCACATGAAAGTGGCATCAACAACATTATTCATATGAGCATGTGGACACAATGACAAGGAAAAATTATAATTAGTTTACACATTAATTATCATATTTATGTAACTTAAAAAAATAAAATGTTGAAATCTTAGGAATAAAAAAGTTTACCTCAACTATTGGTCCATGTGGTTGTACACACCGACTCTCCTCCACATTAATGAACATATAAGGTGGAACTAGAGGTGGAAGAGAATCCATAGAAACATGCTCTGGTCGAGGATGCTCTGGTTGATCAACTGCCCCCTCGAATGACCTCATAAGTTCATCCATGTAGCTGGGATGTGTCTACATGTTATCATGAACTTATTAGTATAAATGCAATCTAAAATTTTAATATAATTAATTATGCATGATTTGACAATAAGAGTCAAAAGTTTCTTATATATATGTGCCTAGTTTGGGTCACGCAGGCCATGCATCCTCCAAGTCTCACGAATGGCATCACGATACATACATGTATGTGTCAAAATCTAATCAAAGGGTAAAATCATAAGAAACACATCATCATATAAGGGCACTGGTGGGTCACGAGGTAGTGGTGGTGGTCTTGTAATCTCCCCATTGAATGCAACATGTGCACTAGCCAATGACACCCGCATCTTGTTTGCAATAGTCTCCCACGTCTCACCACCAAGCTGCGACAACTCCTCTAGCTATGTCAGTAATACCAATCTTCGAGATGGTAGTGGCAAGAATCTTAGAGGCGGTGGTACATTTATAGGGTCCCTACGAGCTCCCTCGCACTTATAGGTACATCCTCTACCGGTGCCATAAAAATGAGATCTGGTGTTAGTGTAATCTGACCTCATATGTAACACAAACTATGCATATAAATTCTTAGCTAAATAAACAACCATTTGGTCATGGTTGGGGAACTTTCCCCAAGCTCCAATAAACCTATCATACACAAAGGGGGCTGCATAAACATTACTAAAATATTTCAGTGGGATCAGACCTTTATGTCTAGCAAGGAGATCCGAAGGGATGTCGAACAACTCCCCACGAACATTAATGTCCTTGGTGGATTCTTTCACCACCTCCCAAGGATCTGGGCCTCTAACCTCATGCCTCCTGACCCTATGTATGAACTATAATATGTGACTATGTGACCCCCACCTTCGGTATGTATCAATCAACCGATTCATGCTATCCAACATCAAAGACAATGCTAAATGGGTTAGTGAATTGGAAGGGATCTTCTTTATCTCTATTATGATTCGTCCATGACGGATCGTAACATCCTCTAATGTGATCTAAGTTGTAGCATCATCCCACAGAGGGATTGATGTTGCACTCTGATCCTCAACTTCAACTTGCTAAGGACCTGTAAATCATAAACATAATTTAACATAAATATAATTAACAAAATAGAAGCATGATAACATATACATTAAATTCAAACACATCAATTGAAGACAATTTTAAGAAAAACACATAAAGTTTAAAGAGGATTTTAAAAATGTAGGAGATGTACCTAAAATGGGCGAAGAAGGTCCACTGGATGTATAAGCATGGTCATCAATAAAGACATAAACATTGCCTCTGACACTCTGAATTGCGTTAGAGACGAGATTTACTAGGGGAACACAAACTCTTTGTGGGCTACGTTATCTATCACGAGCCCGAACACATATAACAAACCCTCTCGCACTGATGACCTGCAGTTGGGGCATTTATATGGCATGCCTCGGCATATTAAATACAATACATATAAACTAATCCGAGAAACAAATGTTGACAGAAAAACCATTTCAAAACTCAAGTAGAATAATCCAGCCCGAAGTCCTAAATTTTAGAGTCCATATTTTGATAATTTATCAATCAAAGTACATTGAGTTCCATGTAAACACAACTGAAAGAAGTGATCAAATCTACCCTTACACTTTTTCACATTTCTAAATAATGAATTGTATTCATAACGCATAAATATGTAAACATATATGTAAAAAATTAAAATAAACCTATTTAAAACACTAATAAAATTTCATGTCAACCAAGTATTACAATAGGTCGTCGTCTACCAAGGCGGAGGAATTGCCTGGATGGTCAAAACTGGTCGGAATCCGACCAAAAAAATTTCAAAATATCTTGCAATAGCAATGTTTGAATCATGTTTTTTATGGTGGAAATGGATTCAGCAGGATCAAAAACCTTCGGGGCACCAAAAATCTTGAATTTTGACAGTTGTAACTTGGATTTACAAAAATTCTGCTGGATTTTATCATAATCTTGTTGGAATTTCTATGATTTTAAGGGAAAATTCGAAAGCTAGTTAGACTACAGTAGACTTTACGTTCTTAATGTTTGACATAAACACATGACATGTACTAGGTACAAGCACATGAATACAATGTTTCTTGTACAACACACTACATAATAAAACAATATTTTACAAATTAGAAAATAGTCTCAATGCTTTTATTCGCTAAAACAAATGCACTTTTCATGATGGATTTAATTTATCTATCAATGATGCATGGTTGAAACATGAACTAATATGTGTGTGTGTGTAATAATTATGCTATGTTAAATGTTATAGTTATAGTTGTATTATGTTATAGTTATGCACAATGTACATGTTACACTATGTTATGTTATGTTACACGATATTTATGTGTGTATTATGTCAAATAACTTTATATTATGATAAATAGTTATATAATTATGTTATGAAATATATATATATATATACACACACACACACACACACACACACACACACACTATTGTCTTCCACTTTCCCCCAATCTTCCTATCTCGCCTATTAGGGTTGGAATTTGATGGGAAAATTGCCCGCTCGTCATGGGATGATTTGCCCTTCCAATATAGGTTAAAAAATTACAAAACCGTCAGAAATCTGCATGGAAACTATAAAACCAGGTTGGAAAGGGATGGTCTTTTTTGAAATTCCAACCCTAGTTCCTATAGGAATGGGGGAATTTGGAAGACAATAATTAAGACAACATATTTCAAAATGTAATGGGTTTGCATATTTTTTTATAGATTAGTTGAGCGTGAGTAATTAACCCAAAGAAAAATACATAGCGAAAAGAGTGATATAAGGACAAAAAAATGTAATTGAAATTGAAAAATTAATTTTGTGTATTATTATTATTATTTTTTTTGGTTGATATTCCTACATACAATGTTACATTCAACTACAATACCTACTCCAAGCGTAGACCACAGAGAATTCGTCATCAAACAATCAACATTCCCATGCCACATTCTCCAAGGTATAACTTGATCAAAATAGCGGCGACTTTATCCATTTTTCAACAACAAGCCACCCTCCCAAGTTATCAGAACTGGACTTCTTTGCTTCAGAGCATAATGCAAGAAAGGAAACAACTCCCATGGAACACAAAATCCAACCAAAATAAAATTCAATATTCCAATCTATCACTTTAATCAATATTACCAACGTTATAAAAATAGAAAAAGGCTATATGTTAAAAGGCTATAAATATTTTTATTTTTATTTATTTAATTTATTTATTTATTTATTTTTATTTATTTATTTTTATTTATTATTATTTTTTTTTATTTTTTTTTTTATTTTTTTTTTTTTTTTAGAGCAAAAAGCAAGATTATATTATATAAGATATATAAAAAATAGATACATTTGACAGAAAGAAACTTCATAGGGGCTATATTTTTAGCTAGAGATAGGATTCCAAAAAATTATAGCCAGCTTATTGAGCTGCCAAAAGTTGCTGACAAAAGTTGCAGGATAAGAGGATACATTGCAGATAGAGAAAGAAAAGAAGGAGCAGAAAGTTCTCTTCAAAGAGAGAAAACAATATTCAAAAACTATCAAAAGATTCTAAGTTGCTCCCACCAAAACTTTAAGCAGAAAGTTGAAGTAGATAGAATACCAAAAGGAAATACGTACCTTGAAAAACTAAATGATTTGAAATTAAGAGCTGGAAAAGGAAAAGTCCTAGATAGATAAGATTTCCTCTCCAAATTTTACCTTCATGTTCCAGATACCTAGTTCCAATAGGAGACCCTCCTTTGATAAGATGTCAGCTTACTAATTCTGTGATCTGAAAATATGCTGGATGGAGCACCCTTCCATATTCCTCCAAAGGAACCTGATTCTGTCCATCCAGCCTGTTAGGAGAGGGTTTCTGATATGGCTCTTTCATGCTACAAAATCAACCATGACTTTTGAATCTCCAAAAAATGACACAAACTTGATGTTCAAGAAAAGGCAAAAGGATAAAAGGCCTGCGAGAACCATGGCCTCAGCTTTAGTATTTGTGCCCTTTCCCCCATTCCAAGCAATGAAATATTGATCATTTTCATTCATGATGATGTGAATGCCACAACCACAAAATCCATTTTGTGCAGCACCGTCAAAGTATGCTCTTGGAGACATTGAGTGATTTTGCGCTTTCTCCTTATGACTTTTTTGCTTTTGTGGCTTTTCTGGTAAGGAGTCATAAAGTGCAATAATACTTTGTAGAGTTTCCATGAAAGGTTCTTTACTATCCCTAAAGATAATTTTGTTTCTCCATTTCCATATGCACCATAGAGTAATGATAATTAGAGGCTTCCAGGACTCCTTTTGTCCATTCCACCAAAGGAAAGCTTCTTTAATAGAAGCATGAGAGATATGAGGAAAATTATAGAGATTTGCTAGATCTTTCCATAGTTGTTGAGTTATAAGGAAATTTAAGAACATGTGGAAATTATTGGACTTACATATTAAACAGGGACTCGGTCCATGCCAAGATCTCTTTTTCAGATTCTCCCATGATAAGTTTTTATTGTGAAAGACTAGCCAGGAGAATATAATTTCCTTGGAAGGACATCCTGATTTCCAAAAGGTTTTTAGGAAAATCGGACAGGGAGGAGCAATCTTTAGACCTATCATATTTTGATAGATGTCTTTAACACGAATCAGGGAGTTTCCTTTTAAATCCTTCCAAATAAGAACATCGACTTCCCAAGAGCAGAAAATGCCACAGTTTGTCAGAGAAATCCTAAGGTTCTTCTATTGCCGGGCTAAGAGATCCGACATACCCATACTGTCTGCCTCTTTCCAAAGAGGGAAAGGGCCTTTCCATTCAGCTATCAACTTATCCCACGTGAAGAATCCTTTTCTGTGGAAAAAAATTAGGAGAGATTCTGGTAGAGTGATTTCCTCCTGCCCACTCAGGAAAGGATCAATTCCAATGAGAATTCGGCTACCAGATTGAAAACTCCAAGCTAAGTTCTTTAAAAATACTTCTCTACCTTGCGAAAACTTAGTCATATTGCTGACCCATAATTGGATCCAATTCTTCCCAACCTGTACCAGTAAGAGATATCTTTTCTTCTCATATATTTCTTTTTTATTGTGTTGCTCCAGGGACCCTCTCCATAAATCCCTCTCCACAGTGATTTGCATAGAAGTGCCTTACCAAAAATCCACAGATCCAACAGGCCCCATCCACCTGACTTCTTCGGCCAAGAGATATCAGATAATTTTGATAGATGAATTTTTTATTTTTATTTATTTATTTTATTTTATTTTATTTTTCCGATTGGCCACCCCATATAAAGTTTGCAGTTAACTTATTCATCTTCTTGATAATACTTGCAGGAAGAAAGAATAAATGGATCCAGTATACAGCAAGTTGAGTTAGGACTGACTGAGATAAAATAACTCTTCCATCCATTGATAGGCATTTGTATTCCCATAATAATATCTTCTTGTAGTACCCGTCTATTAACCATTGCCAGTCCATTTTAGAGTAACCCTTTGCTTTAAGCTGGAATCCTAAATATTTTATTCCATGCTTTATGGAGCGTGCCTCTATCCGAAACAATGAAGATAACCATTCTATTAAATCCATGCTGATATCATTATGAAGAAAAATTGACTTGTGTTCATTAATTTGTAACCCTGTGGCCTTTTGAAAACATCTTAAGATGTCATATAAGCATCTCCAGGTGAGTCTGCATAACATTCCAAAAATAAGTATATCATCCACAAATAAGTTGTGTGAGATATAATTGTTCCTACAGATCTTCAGGGGCTAGCATTTTTTATCACTAACTGCCTTGTTTATGTGGAGGGTAAGAGAATTCATTGCCAAAATGAACAATAGAGGGGATAGTGGGCAGCCTTGACGCAGTCCCCTTTCAGCTGGAAAAAAAGAGGATGGAATCCCATTTATGATGACTGCATAGTTCACCTTCTCAACACATGCCATGATCCAATCTATCATATTTGCTCTCAGACCAATCTTTGCAAGTAAGCATCTGATGAAGCCCCAATCCAGGCAATCATAAGCTTTTCAGAGATCTTTTGAGGATAATTGCATCACTTTTTTTAGTATGCATGGAAAACAAACTTTCTTGCGTGTTTGCAACAACGTCTAAAATATTTCTTCCTTTCAAAAAACCATGTTGATCCTTTGCTACAAAATTTGATAAAGTTACCTTGATTCTTTCAGCAATAATTTTCGAGAAGATTTTGAAAGAAATGTTACAAAGGGATATCGACTTGAAATCTTGAAAGGAATCTGCTTCCGCTTTTTTTGGGATGAAGGCGATAAGGGTGGAGGAAATTATTTGGTGAATGCTTCCTGATATTCTGGAACCTTCTACCATCCTTAACAAATCGTGCTTTATGAGATCAAAAAAATGGATGAAGAACTCAGTTGTCCAGCCATCTGGGCCTGGAGATTTATCCTTTTTGAATTATTTCATTGTTTCTAACAGTTCTTCCTCCATAATTGGCTGAAAGAGACGCTCGTTTTGTTCATCATCAAACATTTTTAGAAATAATTCGATGCCCCATAGGATGTCCTGAATTCTGCAATCCTCTGATCTCTTATATTGATTTTGAAAGTGTTTCACAGCCTCATCTGTAATGTCTTGTTGAGAGCATATATAACCCCCTTTTCCATCACTAATATTGAGTTTTTTTCACGTCTTGAGCTTGCAAATTTGTGGAAGAATTTTGTATTTTTGTCACCTTCCTTTAGCCAGATAACCCTGCTCTTTAATCTCCAAAAAGCTTCTTCCTGCTCTAGAATTTTTTGTTTTTGTCTTTGAAGCTCCCTTATGCAGCGTTTCGTGTTGAAAGGAAGAATATGAATGGCCATTTCTCCAGAAATATTGTCCAACTCCCTTTGAATCTCTCTAAGATTTATTCTATTATGAATCTTTTTTTGTATTGCCATTCTTAACAACTTTTTTCATGTGAAAAGGTTTTTCCTTGAAGGTGAAAAACGTGGGCCTATTATCAGTTGATGATAGCTCCTTCCAAGTTCTTTTAACAATATCATTGAATTCTGATTCTTCTAGCCATGACCTATTAAATTTGAAAGAGTAACCTTTTTTGAAACCCTTTTCTCTCCAGCTTAATAGAATCGGTCTATGGTTTGAGATAAACACATTTCCAATTGTTGATGATGGCATGCCCAGTCTATCTATTAAGCTGACATGAAGAATGAATCTATCAAGTCTTTTTGTTATATATGCCTCATTCATCCTTCCATTATCCCATGTCGGAAGCATTTTGGGAGGTCTTATGTCAACAAAATTCCTGTGTAATAATTCATATCTAATGCGATCTGCGAAAGGATCTTTCTTCCTGTTGGTTCCCCAAGATTCCCTGTAACGTTCATATCTCCTGCAATCATCAGAAACTCTATATCCAGAATTTCTGATGCAATTTGTTTTTCCCAGAATGGTATTCTGTTTTTGTAAGGAGCATAAATGTTAAGAATGTTTATAGGGCAATCTTTTCCTCTAATTGATGCCGATATGAGAATGCCCACAAAACATCTGTAAGCTTTTGCTCTGATCCAATCAAGATCCCATAAGACCGCCAGGCCTCTAGAGAGACCATTTGCTTCCAAAGCAGATATATGCCAAGTGGGGAACATTTTCCTGAAATAGGAAATAGATACAAGAGTGTTATGCATATTTTCTTGGATTAAAATGATTTTTGGCTGTTCTGAATAGAAAAGACTCTTTAGTTCCAAAATTTCTTGTCTGCCCCCAAACCCCTTATGTTCATGGAAATGATGAAAGTCATTTAGGCATCTTTTCGACCATACTTTCTCTAATAGGCCCTTCTTCCGACATATCAATGATAGGAACATCTATGAGGGAAAAATTCCGTACTCCTCTGTCAGCAACATCATCTCTTCCCCTGAAATGTTTACTCCCCCTGTTGTTTTTCCTTCTCACCATAATGTTTTTTGCAGAATTTGGACTTATTTGAGGAGAGGATGGCTTGCCAGGCTTATGTATAGTTAAAGGTTTGAGTTCAAGCGATTTCTTACTTAAGAGATAGTCTAGATTGCTGCCAATTGAGTTTGATGGAGATGAAGCAGGGGAATTTAGCGGTGTGGGCGAAATCATAGGTTCCTTTCCTTTTGTAGATGGGTTTCTTTCCCTTCTTGGGGATGAGGAGGAAGAGGGAATAAAAGTAATATGGGGTTCCAGGTTTGAATCTTTGTCTGGCTGAGGAACTGGAGGGGGAGGAGGGATTTCTTTGTCAATAACGGGTTCCAGGGGAGGCATGCAAAGGAGATAGTCGGCCTTTTTATCAGATGGAGATTCTGACTTTCTTTCAATTTCCGACATGATACTCTGACTCTGTGGGTAAATAGATGGGGAGTTTATACGAAGATTGTCTTTTGGGTTAATAACTCTTTGCAGATCACTAGACTCCGATGAAGATAAACTTATTGCAGGGGATAGAGACTTTTTCTTGTGTTTCATTAGAGTTTGGTTTCTTCAATTGCGCTAGGGAAATATACATTTTTGAATAATAACCTGGTGCTTTTCAAGATTTTTTTAGGAAATCTAATGATTATTATTAATTTTTTGATTATATATATATATATATATATATTTTAATGGAGTTGTTTTTGGGCCAATTTTTTGGGCTTTCTAGTTAGAAAAAATTGAGGTGAAAACTTGATTTGTGTTTGTTTAAACTGGTTTTTTTTTACTATATATAAATTCAGTACCTTGAAAACAACCCTAGGACATTTGGATTGTGTAGTGGTTACCCATCAAATTTATGATTTCAATAAATTCGTATAGGATTTTAGAGAAATTAGACTGGAAAAACCCACCAAAAAAACTTCTAAAAATTCGTACTAAAAACAACTCATTTCCTAATATCTCAAC
This sequence comes from Pinus taeda, assembly GCA_000404065.3. NCBI lineage: Eukaryota > Viridiplantae > Streptophyta > Pinopsida > Pinales > Pinaceae > Pinus > Pinus taeda. The sequence continues at coordinate 147,303 of APFE030854635.1, read as the reverse complement.
AGCTACATGTACTGCAATTTGATACGAGAACCAAAATTGGTTAAGTGTGAGAGGTCTATATCAACTATATATTGCATTTTTTGATATATTGCATTTTTCGTGAATGACAGAGAGATATATGTATGTACATTTTTCACGCAACTGTTTATAGTGCAACTATGTAAATTGTATACATTCATATTTTTCACCCAAGTCACGTGTGGACTAAAAGAGTGTGTAATCTTTGTCGGACCGTAGACGATCTGTTATACACTTTCATGGCTTTTTCACTTTCATCTTTTTCTGGTATGTCAAAATCGTTTTTTACACGCACCATTCACTTCATATATATATTTTGTGTCATAAATAATTCAATTTTTTGAGGTTTATAATTATTATATGTTTTATTTTTTTTTATCGAAGTTTAGAATAATTTTATACAATTGTATTACATGGTTTTATATTCAATATTTTATAATTACATGAAAAAAATATGTTAAATATTTTTGCAAACTGTTAATACGAACAAACTGAAATATGAATATAAATAAATATACAATTCAATAACACAATTTTTGTAGGGAACCTCTTTGCTTGATTGCAAATTTTATTGATAGAAGAATGAACAAAAAACCTTTTAGAATACAATACATAATTTTTGTAGGGAACTTTTTTGTTTCATTGAGAATTATATTGATAGAAGAATTAGCAATAAATCATTTACAATACAATTTTTTTTTGGTAGAGAACCTCTTTCCTTGATTGAGAATTTTACTGATAAAAGAATAAGTAATGAATCTTTTACAATATAAATACAATATTGTTTCGCTTGAAACCAATAAAATGAAACACCTTTGCAAAACTTCATCTGTTTCTACTTCCTAAATAGTCTCTACCAATATTTTCACAAGCTTCTCTTGCATTTTTTTCCTCTTACAAGCTCTCACACACAAACTTATGGTCTCTGTGCTTTGTCTCACCAACACTTCGAATTAGCTAATTCTGTAAAGTTTTATTTTTCAAACTCAAACTAGTGATTAATGAGTTAACTAACTCATGCAACTAGTCTTGCCTCAAAAAGTTAAGACTCACTCATTTGTCTTTTCTCAAAAGTAACTTGTCCCAAAAATAACTTGCACTAGAAGACAATAAATTGAGCCTTATATTTCCACTCATAAGTCAAAGTGCTTTTAGAAATTCATAGGAATTGGTTCTTATATAAACTTGTGAATCTGGTCTCTTTGACTAAGCTACCAGGCAAAAAAGAAGAAGAAATTTCTCATTACTCTTTATATATATATATATATATATGTCAAATAATATTATTATGTTTATTCTCGATGACAAAAGATATAAAAATGGTTTATATGTCAGTGTTTATACTTTTATCTCATATAAAAAATTAAATTCTAAAACACGTAAAAAATTTATATATAATATATATATATTACATATATTATAAAAAAATTTTTTTCTATTCACAATTACATATATGTTATATAAATAAATCAATTGGGTCATTTTTATAATTATTATATTTTTTTATATTTATAAAAGTTAATATATTTTTATTTTTTTTTTTAAATTGAGAGGTGTTTAGTGTTTTATAAATTTTTTGATGAAGTAAGAGTAGGACTTTCTATTAAATTTAGTCAAATATACATAATTTACAAGGAGCCTCACTTGCTCTGCGAGAGTTCAACAGTCAACCAAGCAGGCCAAACCAATCCAATCTCCCAAAACTAAGAGAACCTAAACTGGAAAACCAGGAGAACCGCCAAACAAAGCACAAGGAGCATAGTAAACCTTGGAGGGCAAGTCCAAAACCCGCCATGGAACCACAAGAGGTCCCATCACTAGTCACACTGAAAACTGACAAACTGACAAACTGAAAAATGGACAAACGGACCCAAAGGAAGTTAAAGCATAACACTCTAAATATTTTTCGAGTCTGACCAATGCGCATACACAATTGCCAATGTTGATCCACTAATTAAGATCCAACAGTCATCATGGATATTGGAAGGCCGAGAAACTCATCGGGCGGTTTTCTCTCTCCTCGTTCCACAACGTGTCACTGAAAGAGTGGAATCGGAGCCAAACACAGGAAAATCGAAAACCATTCAGACCTTCTCGATATACCGCTTGTGGTATTGAACCGGTTGACTCGCGTAAAAACCCACCCGACCTTTCGCCACGTGTTGTCCCTTAATTCCTTCCAGCGGGTAGTGCTTGAGCCAATCTCATTCACCTGGATTCTCTGTCAACCACCACATAAGTCAAATGACTAGGGCTACCCCGCCCTGTGGAACAGTCTAAGTCAAACCATTCTTCATTCAATCAAAGGGAAACCCGACCTTGCAAAATAACTGAACCATGACAGGCTGGACTGAATGGAGTCCTCTAACCTCCCGCTGGTCTTCAGGGTTCCTCTGATCCTCCTTGTTAGTCCATAGTTCCATATCCTAGGTAGCGTTACATAGAAAATCCCCCACAATTTACCAGGGGGAAGCGAATCCAAAGCATACCTAGAATCCCTGTCCTTATTTGTGACTCCTTCATTCGCCAACTAATCCACTAACATATTAACCTTCCTTTTCACATGAGCAAATACGACAGTTTTGAGGGTTTGTAGGTGAGAATAGATGCGATAAAAAACTTGCAAGAGCTTCCAGTGCTTTGACACTTTATCTGGCAAGGTGCCATTACTAATCTTCTTAGACACTCTAATAATTAATTTCGAATCCGCTTCAATTATAACATTGTGTGAACCTGAATTCACCAAGATTTTCAAGCATTGCTATACTGCCATGAGCTCAGCCATGTTGTTTGTAGCCTTCCCCAAGTGGCCATGGAAGATCATCTGTATTTGTCCCTGATCGTCTCTTATGGCACCCCCAAAGCCTGCTAATCCTAGGTTGCCCTTAGTTGCTCCATCAATATTGATTTTTAAGAAACCATAAGGAGGAGGCTTCCAGATGGTAGCACACATGTTTAGAAGGTTCACTGCCTTCATTATTCCCAAAGGATTAATAGAATGGAGCCCCAAGTGAAGTAAAATTCTCTCCTCATGGGGCAGGGGAGGATCTTTAAGAAGGGTCCTCAGCAAGCTTCTAACTGTGTCTTTGAGTTGCCTTAGAATTTGCTCAATTATGTGTTGGGGCCTGTGAGTTTTGTTTTTGAAGATTCGACTGTTGCGTTCTTTCCACACATGCCAAATGACAAAACCTGGAACTAGAATCTAGGCTTTATTAACTATCTCATTCCCTGAGAAGTTATTCCTCTAGTTCTTTAGAGTTTTGGATATGCTGAGACTGTCCCTATCAGTTTGTCTAAAAATGGCAGCTACCCAACCCCACACCTTTGAAGTGAAAGGACATAGGTTGAGAAGATGTTCAATCATCTCCTCATGCACACCACAAAGGTAACACCTGGAAGGACCAATGAAGCCTTTCTTGAGGAGATTGTCCTAAGTTAGGATCTTCCTTTGATGCACTATCCAGATGAAAAGCTTTATTTTCATCTAATGCAGACTTTGCCAGAGTTTCTTCCAGATCTGATTAGGATTCACAAAGTTAAATCCTGTGACTTCCTGTTTGGCCTCCTTGAGGTTAAAGTTGCCTTTAGTGTTCTTTCCCCATCTTAATTGATCCATTGAGGAAGAGACAAGAATCCTTCTATGCTCGAGCTCCTGGGTGAGGGCTTCTGCCTTGGTTTTCAACTGGTTTTCATCACTATATCCTAGACCCTTCCACTCCCTCCAGTTTCCATTGTTCCTTTCCTGATCCCAGAAGTCTTTTACCAGAACCATACCTTTGTTGTCTATGTCATTTTTGAGATCTGCAAATTCATCCCTATAAAGGTTGGGTTCCTGTTGCCAGTTATCCTCCCAAAATTGAGCAAGATCCCCTGCCCAAATTTCCCAAAAACAATGGTGCTGAACAATGTTTTTATTATCCCAAGCAAGGTTCCAAATATGGGAGCCCCTGATTTTCCCTGACATTCTAATATTATCCTTTTCCTGCCAGTGCTTGGCATATTTTTTTTCCAAATCTTAGCCCAGGGGGCATTCGGTTCCTTAATCCATCTCCACCAAAGCTTGGCTCCCGAGACTTTGCTGAGGGTCTCAGGATCCTGAAGCCCCAAAACACCATGGCTCTTGGCTTACAAAGTTTGTCCCAGGCTACTAAAGCCCACTTCTTTTTCTCTTCCCCTCTACCCCTCAGAAAGTCCCTTTGAATGCTTCTTATTAGCTTTTTGATACCTTAAGGAGCAGGAAGAGCTGAAAACATAAAAATGGGAATGGCTTGCAGGATCGCCTGGGTGAGCACAAGGCGTCCTGCCAGATTTAGTGATCTGCATGTCCATCTTTTGATCTTGTCCTGAAGTTTATTTAAAATGGGTTCCCACACTTTCTTGCTTAGTGGTTTGTCAGTAAGAGGAATCCCAAGATATTTGGAAGGTAGCTGTTCTCTTTGAAATCCAAGAATTCTGGTAATATTTCTCTAAATAGAAATATTAGTGTTAAAGAAAAAAACTTTGGACTTGTTAAGGCTTACCTCAGTGCCTGCTGCCATAGCAAAGTCATTTAAAATATTTCTGATTGCTCTGGCCTCCTTGACGGTAGGTATTCCATGCAACATAGTATCATCTACAAATCGTTGATGAGTGTTTGCCTCTCCATCTGCGATAAGTTTGATACCTTGAATTCTTCCTTCAAAATTTTCCATCTTAATCGCTCTATGTAGGCCTTCCATCACGAGGACGAAGAGGAACGGTGAGAGTGGATCTCCTTGTCTGAGCCCTCTGGAGGGAGTGAAGGTCCTTGAAGGAGCTCCATTAAGCAATATGGAAAAACTGGTTGAGGTAACTAATGCCATGACCCATCTTATCCAGTTCTGATCAAAACCGTAGGCTTTTAGAATTGCTCTTATGTAAGCCGAGCTCAATTTATCATAGGCTTTCGCAAGGTACAACTGAATGATCATGCTAACTTGTTTGTTGCTTTTGAGAGAGTGTACCACCTCATGAGCTTGGATGATATTGTTAAGGATTTGTCTTCCCTCCACATATCTTGTTTTTTCCTCCGAAATGAGAGAGGGTAGAAGTGGTTTGAGTCGATTGGTTATTACTTTGGAGATAATTTTATACACCACTTTACATAAGGATATGGGCTGAAAACCATCTGGATTCATGGCATTTTCCTACTTTGGGATCAAAGCTATGAAGGATGCATTTAGAGCCTTTAGTACCTTTTTGGATCTTCTTGAGTCTTCCACCACCTCGAGGATATTAGGTTTGACAGTTTCCCAACAGGCCTTGAAGAAATCTACATTGAATCCATCCGGGCCTGGTGCTTTTCCACTCTGCATTTCATTAATCACTTCACTGACCTCCTCTTCTGAAATTGGTCTGTTGAGATTGTGGTTGTCCTCTCTGGTAACTAGCTGAGGGATATATTGAGTGAATGTTCAATGAACCTAGATTTGTCCTCTAGAGGCTCCTTTACAATGTTGCAGAAATGATGAACAAGGACCGATTCCATATCACTGTGAGAAACTAGCTCAATGCCTTGAGAATCTTTGATCTTTGTGATTCTATTGTGTGCCCTGTGAGCTATGGTGGTTTTGTGGAAGAATTTTGTGTTTCTTTCTCCCTCTTTAATCCATTGTATTCTTGATTTCTGCCTCTAGAAAATGTCTTCTTGTAAGCATCGACTCTCCCATTCTTCCTGCAGAGAGTCAGTTAATTTTTGTCTCTCTTCGGTGAAGCCATCTGTGATGATGATCTAATTGATCTCCTGGAGCTTCAGTTCAGTTTATCTTTTGGCTTTGAAGATATCTCCAAATTCATTTTTGTTCCAAACTTTTAGACGAGATTTTATATGTTTAAGTTTCTGCTGGAGGATATACATTTTTGAACCATGAATATTCAACTCCTCTCTCCACCATGTCTCAACGTTATTAGTGAAATTAGGATGTGAGAGCCACGCATTCTCAAACCTAAAAGCTCTGTTTCTCGGAGTGCCCATAAAGGTGGCTTCCAGCTGTACAAGCCAATGATCTGATCCTCCAAAGGGCAGAATGGAGGCTGTCATGGCAGGTCCTGAGAGAAACAGATCCTCTGAAATTGTGAATCTATCAAGTTTGGAAGCAACTTGATGGGACCCTCCCCTTTTGTTGTTCCAAGTGAAGGTTCCATTTAATGTTTTAGTGTCGACCAACCTCATGTTCCTCTAGGGAAGTGAGAAGCTTGAGCTTATCTGCTAGCTTTTAAGGTCCATAAAAATTCGTAATCATGTATATCTCCTTGTCCCCTACAGGTTGACATATCAGGGAAAGCTAGTTCCTAGATGCTTTAACATACAGAATTCCCAATTTTTGTGGGTTCCACAAAGTGAGAATCTGCCCTGCCGAATAATCTGCCTTGACCTCTAAATACTCATAATTGAATAACCACTTATTATGAAAAAACCATGTCTGGTTTTTATTCTTTCATTCTGTTACTAAGATTTCTTTGTTTCCTTCTATTACCTATTCCTCTAATGTTCCAAGTTGTGAACTTCATTAAGAAATATTAGTAAAGGAATAACTGGTAAGATATTTCATCTTACCTAAGTTGATCAATAGTTTTCCACATTCGTTCAACAGTTCATTTTGCCTCTTTCTTCATCTTTTCCTGCCTGAGTTATTTGGAGATTGTGCCTGAGGATTCTCCATCATCTTGACCCTAGTTGGCTCCTGGCTTTCATGATTTCTTTTGACTCTCGCTACCTTCGCTTGTGACCTCCAAAGAAAGAGTTGTTGTACTCTATCATAGTCCTCTTTTAGCAGGGAGTCCACCCCTATTTTTGTACCTTGTTCTAGAAATTTCTCTAGATCTAGATTTTCCCTATCCAGAATCTCCTGTAAGTCATGGTCCTTTGTTCCTGCTTCACTTGGAGTCATCTCCTGGTCCCTATTGATCTCCATCAAGCTTGGTAGATCATCATTTTATTGGATGTCTACTGTTATATCCTCCATGTCAGCTACCCTATCCTGTTCTTTTGTTACATTCTACATGTCCTGGTCTGTCTCCTTATTCCCCTCTTCCTCCTCCAGGATCTTGAAACTGTTTTGTCTTGTGTGTTTGTCCTCATTTTCCTTCTTGTGTGGATGCTTTCCTCCTTTTCCTTTACTCCCAACTTTGGTGAAACCCTCGTGGTCTCTTTCGACAATGGTTTTTTTATTATCTTCCCTATTGATTGTAGGGAAATCTCTATATAGATGCCCATGTGCTCATAGTCCACTGTCTGCACCCATTCTTCATCATATACTTCTAAAATGATCGCTTCCAGTAGGGCTCCAGATAGATCCATTTCCACACATATTCAGGCAAAGGAGGTATATCTCCCTTTTAGAGTTGCCTCTAAGATTTTTAGAAAATGTTCCAGCTTGTTGCCTATGGTTTTCAAAGATTCTGGCAACCAATAATCCAAAGGAAGGGAATATAGTCTGATCCAAACCGATACTAAAGTGAATGTTTCACTTTCCGGGACAAAGTTCATCATCCATGGCCGCATGTAGAGTCTTGCCGCAACATAAAAATGGGGCCCCCTTTCAAACACTCTGTCTTTGTCTTCTAGGCTTGCGAACACTACTGTGAAAAAACCCTTAGAACCTAGATGTAAATGTATATCCCCCTTTGGCTTCCAATGGCTCCTTATCTAGACATGTAAAACCCTTTCCGTCGGCCATAGCCCCATGAACTTACGTATAATTGCATGCTTCGTCATATGATCTCTATGAGCTTGTATCATTGGATCACTTAATATGACCTGAGGAATAATGCCTGACTTGGGCTTGCAGACTCCCGTGGTCTTTCTGGAAGCTGGTTTTTCACTACTGCCTCCAATCTCCTTTTCTTTTCTCGTTTCCTATTGATCCCCTTCCTAATCTTGATCTCTGCTTCTTCCAAATGTCCCCTGACTTCTGGTTTCTGAGATCTTGTCCAATGGTTTTTTGAAATGTTTCTTTCCCGTGTTCTGACTTCCTCCTGTGACTGCCTAGTTGTAGGAGGGAGCAGCACTCCCCCCTGAACTCCTCGCCATGGTACCTTGAATCCAAAACCCTGTCTTCAACTCCAACCCTAGCTTCTCCGCTCCTCTCCCCTCTGAAATTAATAGTTAAAAATATTACAAGCCAAATGTTTTATAATTTTATATCATATTAAAAAGTTAAACTATAAAAATTATGAAACATGTTAAAGAAAATATTTTATGGGTGGAGTTTTAATAAAATTTAAAATAAGAATACATTTATATATAGAGATGTAGAATTTTATATAAATTTAAATAACGTTATTATGAATTAACATAGATTTATATTAACTCTACATTTACTAGGTGGTGAGAGGGATACAAATTTTTCTTGAGGTGCAAATTTTTTTACCAGTATTGGAGAGATGTTGTCACGTAATGTTACATTTAAAAATAGTAAAATAATCATTTAAATTAAATAATTAAGAATAGTAATGTAAGAAAAGAAACTATTGCCTGCCATAATTAAAATACTTCAATTTTCACCTTAATTTTACATAACTTTATATAGAGATATAAACTAACCAACTAAAAGTAATAAAATTTAATTTACCTTTTAGTATCACTACTTAATATGGAAATGAGTTAAAAAAAAATAATTTACATTTTACTATGAGCAAGAAATGTAATTTCTTCACTACTTAATATGGAGATGACAGGAAATAGCATTATTGATATTATATCATGTGTAATTCATTCTACTTTTAGTTTACATGTGATATTTAAAACAAAAATATATTATAGATAAATGTCTTTTGGATTAATCACATTATTAGGATTTGGTTCATCTCAGGACAAAAATATATTAATAACAAAAAAAAAATTGCTAGTTTGAGGTATATTTGTAATTATTTCAATGCTTAATATGGATTTGATATGTAATATTTTAGAAAATATTAATAAAAAAAATTAAATGTATTCATAAAGGAAAAAAATATGAGGGGACATATTTTAACATTTCAATGTGAAGAACTTGAATTATCAATAAAATATTTAAATATCAACTACATATATATTATACTAGCGTAGATCCATCTTAACTTTGTTGCTTAAGTGTAGCACCCCCTAGCACTATCATATAAATAAATTCCTTCCCAATGGGGCAAGAATTATCTCAATAGAAGTCTATATGTAAAAGTTATACTACCCGAAAATTGACCTTCCTATTTTCACCACCATGATTTGAGAGAATTCTACATAAGTGCCCATTATTCATGAAAAACCAGATAACCATATGATAATTATGAAGAATACTCTAGAAGAGTAAAAAATGTAACTCTAGTTAAGAGTTGAAGGTGTCAAACTTAACCACTAGTAGGCTATCAAGTTGTGTTATAATCAGGCCACTAGGAGTAAAAGGGGTTCCATTCTATTTAAGTGCATTTTGTTCCATAGATGAATAAAGCAACCAAGAGTGGATATTGAGAATGAGAACATATATGGTTTTTGCATTGTAGAATTCCATGGACCATAGATCTCACCTCTTTGTACTCGCATCGATTTTCCATTCAGAGAAAGAGAGTAGAGCAACCTCACCTCATAGATGAGATTTCTCCCGAATGGGTTTTCGAGGATATATCTTGTGTCAATTGTGGTTTGTGAGTTTTATTTCATTGCTCTCTATTTTGTGCATATTTTATCTATTGTATGCATAACCATAAAAAATAATTAACAAATCTATCAATTTAAGGAAAAACTAATGCTCATAGTATAGATTTCAAATTTGAAGTATAATTTCATTATATTTATTGTGATAAACTTTCCAGTGGAATATCCACGTTATTTTATGACAATTAATACTCTTATTTAGGAAATATTTTGTTACAATGTAGCTAATGAATCTGTTTTCATCCTCCTCCTTGAAAAATGGCCCCTTGAGAGTGAAAATTCAATAAAAAATGGGGAGGGTTAGGATAATGAGAAGTCTAACAAACACGACCTTTCATTTCCCACTCCTCAATGTTTTCTCTCCTATTCTTTTATTTTAATTAGTTCATGTTTTCTTCTCCTTAGTCCTATTTTACATTACTTTGAATTGCCTTTTACATTGTTGTTAATATACACATTAATCATTGAATTACACTTGTAGGTACTCAATCTTACAACCTCTTATTTATTCAAATCAAAAAAAGACTTTCCGTTACTATTGTGCTTAACCCTTATCTTGGATTATTCTCTTTGTACTCCTAGTGGGGATCTGATATAGGGTTTGTCCTTATAGGTTTCTGCTAGATCCTCTCATTCCCCTTTAAAAGGGAAATTACAAATAACACATTGCAAAAAGAGCACTTCACACTTGAGATATAAATTTATATAACAGTAGGTCATATTCTTCCTTTATTGTCTAGAGTTATCTTGTACAAATACTGCATTGCATTAGAGATTAATTTAGTTACAAAGAAGGGATATCAATGGTGAATTAGAGCTTTGTGGGAGTTTCATCATGTTTGTTGGCTTCATCAAAGGTTACAAATTCTTTTCATTTCACATGTCTTCATTACTCTTCTCCCACTCCTTTTTTTTATTTTCTTTCTTTTTAATTCCCATAATTAGTTTTCCTTTTGTACATTGAAAACTTATATTGTTAGGAAGCTTCTAAGCATAAGAAATGCACTCTTTAGAACTTTTCAACCCTAGTAGAACAATATACCAATAATAATTATTCTAGTGGATTCCCTTCTTCCCTTCATCATACCCTTTTAACTCCTTGCTGCCTTCACAAACTAAGTGGTGGCTCTAGTCCCTTATTTTTCCACTACATTTTTAGTTTGCAAATATTCCCATGTGCAACAATTAAGCCTCACGCATTTCTATTTTTTTCTTAAACATTTTAGAGTTTTTAGTAATTTTTAATCAATTTAATTTTAAGTTTTCCTATCCTAATCGTTACCAGAAGAAATAATTAGTTTAATTTATGCCATGTTCTTTAATTTGAATTTGTTTGATATTATATTTTACGCTTTTTGTCTTCTATAAAATCATAAAATAAATTTTAAGTTTGGGAAATTTTATCTTCTTCAAGATTTTTCTTTTAAAACCATAATTGGGAAATTTGTGCTATTAAAAGTTGTAGCATAACTCATAGTGAAGGTACATCAATAGTCAAGATACAGTTTACTTCAATATTCTCCAACAAAAACATAAAAGTAAATACTAATTTCTTTCGTATACCTATCTAAAACCTTAAGTAAGAAAACCTAGTACTTAGTGGTGTAGATTATATAAAAAAGACTTAGTATCCTTATACATTTGCACTATATTTAGCTAGAAAAAGGTGTGATGGTTGGTTTCTTTTTCTATTGTTGCATTTTCAACATTTTTGCCTAGCATTATGCTTTCTTTTGCTTCTAATAGTTGGTGCACAATTTCCTCTTCCTTCTAACATTCATAATTGGAGTTTATTGTACTTAATTGGTTTCCTTAGAATTCTCTCCCTTGGTAAAATTGAAAACCACGCTCTTGAGAATATTACAATCAATTTACAAAACAAATATTTTCCTCTTCAATTAAACCAATGTCCCCATTGTTTTTGGATTATGAATGGCGGCTTGTTGATCGGTTCATGTATTTTAGTTGTAGCAATGAAAAATTATGTTTTGTTTCCATGGATAGACTCCTTGTGAGCCCTTAATGTGTTTCTGTTCTCTTGTGACTTATGATAATCCATTAAAAAGTTAAGGTAGTCCAATCTGACTTCCAATAATAAGCATTAATGGTTGGCCTCAAACCCGAGTTTAAAATTTATTAACTATCCCTTCAAGGCCCAGAGATGATCCTTGTTATTTCCTATATTAATCTCGAAATCCCCATATACCATGGAAGGATTCACCAAGAGGATTAGAAGAGAATAAAAATAATGGGGGAGAAACATTTTAGACTTGAAATAAAAATAATTCGAAAAAGAAGAAGCACAAGCACCCTAGACTAGATAGATAGGGTGTGGTCTCCAATTCCCAATTAACCTAGAGAGAATCCAAAGTAGCCATAGAATTGAGAATAATAACCTGTAAAAATATAGACCTATTATATTTGTAGTCTTCTTCAAACAAAGAGAGCATAAATCCCCCAAGAGCAACATCATAAACATAGAAAAAAATATTGACCATTAAATCATCCATTATTTTCTTTTCCAATCTAAAAGAAATCTAAGGAAGATACTTACCAGGAATTCATGAAAGAGCTAAAATTAATTGAGCTAGGCATATCTAAAAAAGAAATAAAACCCCATGGTTGCATAAGCCTATATCCTACTATCATCATAATTGCATATGTATGTCTCTATGTGCCATTATCCCACTGGGCTAAGGTAAATAATATTCCTTTGGTTCAAAAATGTGCAAGCCTACACATAAACCATGTGAAAGGGTGGTTGGAGTCAAGTTTCATTACTCGCCTTATTTTTCATAAACAGTTCCTTATGATGAGCCATGGTACTCCATAAATGATTGAAACCCATTATTCTCTTCATTACTAATCAAGGGATGGGATGTTTATACACATTACGATTGACGACAATATCCCCAATTTTTATGTTTATGTTTTAATTAGCAAAGCCATATGCTAAATTATTAGTTTCCCTTAGCACAATGTGAAAAAACTTAATGGAAGGTGTTGGAAATATCGAGGTGGGGGTTTGTGGGGGGAGGGGGTCAGGGGTGAATCAATATTTCATTTCAATTTACCTTCAATTACACATTCATAAATTTATACATGACTTTCCTTTAAGCAACACATGTGTATATGCACTTTTAAAGAACACAAAATGTATATGCTAGTTACTATTTTGCATAGATTTCATTAATTATGAACTGAATATTATGCAGTAGATTTAATCATGTTCAAAATCCTTAAATATAAGAGCATTTAAATCATAAGATTACAACACATCATCAACACATCAACACATAAGGACCCCAGATTTTCAGTTGGAAATCCAATTTGGGAGAAAACCACCATTGTTTTCACATTTGTCTTCTTTCTTAAAGAAAACATTTTAAATCTTGTATGGGCACATACTCTTACCAGTACGCAGGCTCCTACGTAAAGGATGCTACGACCTCCACAAATTCTCCATCTCTGACTAGAAGGAAGCTTCTACTCCCTAATCAAGTTTACCAGCTCTTATCGAAAGGAAGCTCCTACTCCCTCACTAAAGGCTCTAATCCCCAGTATCATTATGGACCACATTTCAAAATATTTCACATTGGATCCTCAAACACACATCAAAACCTTCATGCCACGTTTCATCCAATTTTCAAACTGGACCTACATCAACCATTATGCTCACTTACTTAATACCAATAAACCTCTCTAAAACTAAATATTGATCAAATAAATATGCTCAAATTGTATAACTCAATACTAAGAAACCAATCACCCCTATGCAACCAAATCACAAATATACCAAGCCAAAACACTAACTAAGTCAAACTCTTTTCTCCTCAACTATGCCAAGCATTTTCCAGTACCAAGTCAGATTCTTTGCCAAACCAATCTATCATCATCAAGCCATTCAACTCTCCATATCTCACCAATTAACTCAATGCAACCATCATGATATTATGAGTTCATAGATCCATAACATCAATAACCATATAAGACTTTTCCATACAATGCTCATGAATAAATACCCTCTTACTCAATCATTTCCAAGCCAAACTCTAGCTAATCAACACTGCTAGATTCTAACCTCAGACTCATCTATGCAACCACCATTGTTAGCAACAAACCCAAGGTAACATCATCAATAGGAAACCGTGAACACAATATCATTAGCTTCAATAAGAGACAAACAAAAACATTATTCTATCCTCTGCCTTGCATACATCCTCTACAACAACCTTTGTCCATAAGAAAATATATGTGACTATCATTAAAGAAACTTACGTATGTACGCGCTTACTATGAAAAATAATAATGTGCAAATCTCAACTCATTATTCTCAAATGTTGGTAGAAAACCATGCATCACATTGACATCATAAAGCTCTAACGTTCGTCAACAAATAACAACAATGACCATGTATTCAATAACAAGAAACAATATAAATCAAGGTTCATTACTTAGATAATATATGTGACTGTTAAGAAGCATATTTGCATATACAAGTAGTGTACAAATCTCAAAAATTAGTTATTAAACCCTCTGCAAACGCAATCTCTACCTTCATAAAACAACCATGTCAATCATAACATTCTTCACACTACTTTGTTTCACAAGTATTTGCATATACTATCAAATCAACACACTAATTTTTGCAACAAAAACATCAATGACAACATTACACATGCAATGAATCAACCAAATGTTAGTTTGTGCAAAACCTCCTTGATCTGCAACACATAATCAACTCTCTAATCCCTGCATTCTCATAATCAGATGTGTATTGCAACATACTTTTATAGAATCAGGCCATTAGATCTACTCCTGTAAGAAAATGACTTCACACATCAGAGGTCAGACTAAACAATGATTATGTCTATCAGATCTCCATAAGATCTTTGAGATCTAGGCCTCCTCCTTTCTCCCTAGTGCATACCTATATGAGACAAATCACAAGCAACACTACCAATGCACACCTAATTTCCCAATCTCCTTCTCCTTTTATAAATCCTTTGACTTGCTAATACCAAAACAAATCCCTTGGATTTGTTGTCGTAATTGTTGACGAGATCAAATAGACGTTGAAGACTCAAAACGTTGGGATATTACCATTGGAAACACTCATTTATTTTCCATACATAGGCTAATGTATGCAACTCTTGTTCTTGATTCTTATGTGTGTACAAGAATTTCTCTCACATGAGTAGCATATGGTTTTGCAAACTACAAATTCTTTAATCTAATCTCAAATGAAACATGTGACTAAGCTTTCAATACACTTCCTCATATTCTGCATCACCTATATAGACATTCATATTACATGCAACACTTCAACAAGCCACTGTAGCTCCTTTGTAAGAATCATGAATATTGTAACACTTATACAATCATGAAGCACATTATCCATCCAAGATCTAGCTAGGCACATCAGCTCTGCACCCAATCATAATGTGATGTAATGTGACAAGAGGGTGTGACAAAACCATGAGGTTGACATTAAGGACAACACATTAGCCAAAATTCCAACAGAAGTTATTTATTTTCTTTCCTTGCCTAAATTGTCATTGATATTAGAAGGTAATCATTTAAGGTATAATTAATTACAACCTTATAATTATTGTCTTTGAATCCCCTACCACAACCAATGTTTAAATGTGGGAGTTGTTGGCTATATTTAGACCTTGAAAGTCTAAACATCTAGATAATTGTTTAAATAAATGCCAGGATTGTAGGCATAGAATATATCAATTGTTCATTGGGATCTCATCATATTCTCTTTTCTAAAACATTTACATGGTTGTTTGAAGAAATACCAAGACCCTAAGCATATAGTATTTCAATCATTACTTGGAGGCTCATGATAACCCCTCCTACACTTGCCAATCCATAATTATTCAAGTTTATTAGCTTCTCACACTTGTCACCCCATACTTCTTCAAGTTTATTAGTTCTAGGACTTAAATTTCACTTTTTTCACCATGTTTTTTTTTACATTTATAAGGTCAACATATCACTTACAAGAAATGAACCTAGATGGGGAGGATAAAAATCATTCGTGGCAAGCACTTGAGATAAATCTAACTAATGCTATTATATTTACTTATGAAAACACAATGTATTATTACATTTACTTAAATATGTAGATTAGTTTTACGTTCAACTCATAAAATATTTAAATGTAGATTTTTAACTTTACAATTTTATTTTAGCATTTAAGATCCATCTTAAATCATTTTCTCAAGTTTTACACTCTAAAAAAGTTTTCATGTCAAAAGATTTTATCTCGATCAATGATCGATATATCTAAAGTGAAGATGAATCCCGTAGGATGATCTCCTCATCTAAAGTTAATATGGATCAATTGTGATGATATGCCCATCCAAAGTTAAGATGAATTCGATCACTCAATTGATCTTGGACACCCTGGGATAGTGTAACCCCCACAACTGGTCCCATCCTCAATCCCTTCCATAAAATTAGAATCTAAGAGTTAGTGAGAGCTAAACTCCACTCAAATCAACCTATCTACTCTTCATAAATTTATTTACTTTTAATATGTATAAAAATATATAAAGTTGATATTCAAATATTTTTTATGATTAATATTGAAATATTTTATTTATTTATTAATATTTTTTTAAATTATCATTTGTCATCTTGTCATGTCAACTCCCATATCAAGCATTGATGATTAAAAAAAAAATTACATTCAATTACTTTGTTTGTCTATATAATTTAACTTAAATGAAAATTAAAACATTGTATTTATAGTTGGGATTGAAATATTTTTTATTATTAATTATATTCATAGGCATATCTATTTTGGAATATGACTTCCACAATTTTAATTTAACTATAAATAATTATTAGGTGGATAGAAGAGATTTAACTTTCATAGGATATTCTAGAATATTATTAATAATATACACAAGTTAAAGCTCGAGATTTATTTCCAAATTAGTTATGACATTTTTACCCTTTTAATTAAAAGAAAATGTCATATGAACATGTGTCATAAGAATTGAGTTATATGTTTAACTTATACATTAATTCATTTTTCAATAAAAATTAGTGAGGAGAGAGACTCATTCTACTATATACTCAACCTTTGAGATTGACAAGTGTCCTTTATATATATATATATATATATATATATATATATATATATATATATATATAATGTCGACTATAATAATAAAAAAACACTTCTATTTCAGTACATGACTTAAATAAACTTTTTAAAAATATTTTAGTACATAGCTAAAATTTTAAATAGGCATGTTGACTAATTTATTTCAATCTCACCTTCATGCATATGTATATGTATATGGAGAGAAAGTAAATGAAAATTATTTTAGTGTTGATCATAATAAAATATTTCAATGCTTAAAGAGAAGTAATTAAAAGTAAAAAAAATCAAGTAGATATGTAATTCATTTAATTCTTAATATCAAATTAATACATAGCATTCAAAAAATATTATTAATAATAACAAATTCAATGTGACTCATAAATAAAATATTTCAAGAAAAATATTTAAATGTGTATATATTATATATGATTAAAAACACTATATATATACATTATATAAAGCAATTGAAATAAATAATTTTTTATGGCTAAAACATTTTTAGTCTCATTTGTGGCCCTATTTTAAGCATATTTTTTAGTCAAATTTTAGTATATTTTTGGCCAAGTAAATTTTGAGACATCGAATCCATTTTATAAACCACTTTTATACATTCAAATGTAATTTAAACAATGTAAAATTACATCGGTGTGTGTGTGTATCTGCACACGACAAATTTGATTTATGTGGAAGCCATATATATATAATATATATATAATATATATATATATATATATATATATATATATATAGCGAGAGAGAGAGAGAGAGAGAGAGAGAGAGAAGAGAGAGAGAGACTTCCACATAAATCAAATTTGTCCTGTGCGAATTGTTTTGTCAAAATTTTCACTCTAAAAGAGGTTTTCACCTTAAGGGATTTGATCTATCTCGGATCTTGTTAGATCTGTGGTTAAGATGAATCTATACCGGTAATTTAGTTGATTCCTATGATTTTTTTAATTTTAGCAAATTGAGATGCATGATGAAGTGTTTTGATGCTTGCATATGTTAAATTCCATATCTATATGGGACACACAATGAGAAATAAATACTTCACTGGAAACAAAATCATAGAATGGATCTTGGATCCAAGGAAGTAGGTTCCATATTGCTCCATAGTGTGGAAAGCACTATCCTTAGCTTTCTAGTTGATCGGTAATTAGATTGTCTAAAGGTTGGGGATAATAGGAGCATCAGGATCGCCCAAGACCCTTGGTCTGATGTAAGTGATGGACACAAATCATTAGACAAACTGATATCTTTACACTAAAAAGGCATCTTCCACTTGGTAGATGTTTTCTTGCAGCGGGTCTTGAATTAGGGAGGTCAAGGATGGCAATCAGCGGAATTCCTTGAAATATTAGGTGTCGAGTCCAATGAATGGAAATATTTTATTGATATTTTAGTTAACATTGTGACCAGGATGTGTAAGGAGGACAAAGACAATATGTCCTATTCAAAAAACACCAACTCTGGTAATTTGGTGGTGGTTCTTCATCTAAAAACACCACAGCTTATCGAACTGCAAGATCGCACTATGGCTAGCTCTGCACAATTGTTTATTAACTTTGGATAATGGATTGAGATGAGGATGGTAGAGCCCGAGCTAATGCTCACTATGTTGCAAAAATGTAGAAACAAATTTGCATTTATTTGTTGAATGTTCCTACTCACAAAAGGTTTGGTCATATGCAAAATCCTATTTTAGTCTCAGGTAGGCTAGTTGGGATAAAACCATATTGGTGGATTGTGTCATGGAGTTGGTATCAGACCCATTAGTTCATGAATTACTTGTCTTCCCTTCTGCTTTTGTACACACCATTTGATGGGCAAGAAATCATTTTTATTTCACGAAAAATACATTCGTGAAGAGATTATGATGGGTGTCATCGATTCAACATGCAAAGCTTTCAAATGTGCCTACTCTAGAGGTTGACATCCCTTGGGGATTTCTTGATGGAGCAAGCTAGGCACAACCTTCAGTCTATGGTGCTAGTGTGGTTTTATTTTTCAACTAACTCCATTACATGCACATCTGATATTCTCTAGGAAGGGGATCCAACTCTAGGGTTGAATTTTCATCCATATGTGTGTTGGTTTACACAACAAACTACTACAACTCAAAGAAATTGCTAATCTTGGGTGACTCAAAGATGGTTGATTAGATTAGTGAAAAATAGGCATCTTTGTGACCCACTTGTACCATCTCCTCAAAGCTTTCAAAATGGAGATCCAAAAGTTGGAATGGTATACATCCAAACAAATCCATAGGGGAGTAAATAGCTTGGCAGATAGCCTTTCAAAAGATGTTATCCAAGGTATGGTGGGAAGACCCTTGAGATACATTAGTTCAAGGTAGGTGAGGGCGTAGAGGCCATCAACATTAACTTGTAGTCTTGTACACGGGTTCAAAAGATAAATCTAGACAATCATTTTATTAATCTATATTTATTTTATTTTTTTATATATTTTTTATAGATATATGAAGTTATTATAGCCCAAGAAAGTCTTACAAGTCCTCATGATGTATATTTCCTTTTGAAATATAATGGGTTTTTTCAAAGAAAACAAAAGATGTTTTAATGCTTATAATAGATTGATACCTATCAATATTTACCAATTATTTAATTTATATTGTTATACTAGTTTAAATGATATGTATCAATTCCATATTAAATATAAAAAAAATTACAATTATATGTATCAATTCCATATTGAATATAAAAAGAATTACAATATTAATCAACTTGAAGCATATATTCTCTAAATTAGCTTTCATTCCGATCAAGAGATTCCACACTCTTTTTTGTTCCACATGTAACTTACTTGAAAAAGAGATAAATGTATGTAGGAGTCATCTATGGAGGCGGAGGAATTGCCCGGAGTGCCAAAAGTGGTCGGAATCTAGGCAAAAAAAATAAAAAAATCTTGTA
This sequence comes from Pinus taeda, assembly GCA_000404065.3. NCBI lineage: Eukaryota > Viridiplantae > Streptophyta > Pinopsida > Pinales > Pinaceae > Pinus > Pinus taeda. The sequence goes on along the minus strand of APFE030854635.1, from coordinate 127,583 downwards.
GAAGTAGTGTTTGAATCATGTTTTTGATGGTGGAAATGGATTCAGCACTATCAAAAATTTCTGAGCACCTAAAATTATGAATTTTGATTGCTTTTACTTGGATTTTCAATCATGTTTTTGATGGTGGAAATAGATTCAGCACCATCAAAAACTTTTAAAGTACCTAAAATTATGAATTTTGATACCTTTTACTTGGATTTTCAAAAATCCCTACTGAGTTTTTTTCAAAATATGACTAAAATTTCCCTATAACTTCCCTGACACAAAAACACAATTGTTGCACTACAACGCAGAAAAATACAATAAAATTGTGATAGAGACAGCTCACACAAGAAGAACAAGTAATGACACGTAACGAGTTTTTAAAATTGTTATATCAAATTGCAGTACACATTTAATTAATTAACCATTCATAATTGCTTTCTCCTAGAGTACGTGCCCAACGATTTACCACCTTCAATGTTTTTCATGCTCATTTTCTGTTTGCCTTGCATGCCCGGGAGGACAAAATGTTTTTTCCATGCACCATTCACTTTATTTAAATATATTTAAATCATACAACTGTGTATATATTTTATTATTTTTTAATTTTTTAAGCATGGTTTATAACGGAATTGGTTTGGAGGAATTTTAAATTTTTTATAAGGGGAAAATTATCTCGATGATTCAGATTTAATAATCTTTGAAATATTTTCCTTTAAATCACTATTAGATGTATCAAATTGAGAGTTTTAAGAAATAAAACTTTCAATTTCAAAATATAAAATAATAAATTAAATTAATTTATTATTTATTTTAAAATATAGAAATAACAAATTAAATTAATTTATTATTTGTTTTTCTATTTATTAAAAAATTATTTGGACTCTTTTGGGCCGGCATTCATTTTTAACTTTTGATAGCAAGTGGTAAAGTTTAGTGGTTGGCTGGGCAAATACCAAGTATGTGATACTTTTAGAGCAATGGTATAGAGATCTAAGCACAACATGGAGATACCACAATGAAGTAGAGACCCTTAGAGCAATGGGAGATGGAGTTTCATTGGATTTGAGAAAGAGAGTACTCTTGGAATAGATCCGTAAATATGATAGGTGAAGCCTCGATATACTAACACTGGAAATATGCCCATCCATGTAAATGAATATATAAGAAAAAAAGCGTTATAGTTTATGTATCTTGAGAAGGAAAATTATGTACAGATGGGATCTTCTAAAATTACAGGAATATTTAAGTGATTAAAAAAGATTTTCTTCTTCTCCCTTGTACAAAGTTATTAAAAGTATCATTCATGATTTTTGCTCACTCAAGATGGTACTAGATCCAAATGGGAAATGGTTATTTTTAATATTTGGAAAGGGCTATTTTTAAACAAATTCAATCATACTCGATCTTCCTCAATAAGGATTCCAAAATCAGTCATGGAAATAATAAAATAGAACCCATCAATCATGCCATGTCCTCCTTGATTACAACAAGAAAGGAGAATAGAGTAGAATAAAACTTATATGAATATGAAAATAAGCTAACCCTTAACAAGCATCTCAAACTTCTATCTGGACCTCTAGTTTACATGACATTTGATAAAATTCGCTTCTCACTCAAGACCTTGAAGTAAAGATATATGGCAGACTTGGTACAACCAGTTAGGTACTGTAAGTACTCCTAATAGAGGTTCACTTCTCACTTTTACTTGAGACTGTCAAGTGGAGATAAATGACACACTTGGTACAATATGTACTCTTAATAGAAGTTCACTTCTTACTTGAGACCTTGAAGTGAAAATACATATATGGAATATTTGGTACAACCAACTAGGTACAGTAAGTACCCGTCACATAACTTCATCTTTATTATATCTATTAATCTTTAAGCGCATTCACAAGAACTTGAAAACTTATAAGATAGATTTATGATCAACATAAGCCTAAGATGGTGTTGAAGAGTAAAAATGACCTCATCAACATGTTAGGGAGACCACTTAGTCAGGGCCCCAACTAAGCCTTTTTCCATATGATTTAATGGTTTCAACTGGTTCAATTGGTTCAGTTACCCCTCTCTATCCCCATTGACTCATGGTATTCCTTTTATTTTTAATATTTGGAAAAGCTTATTTTTAAACAAATAGCTCAATTAAATTGTTATGCAATATTTAATTGAAGTTATCGATCAACCGAGAGTGTGTACTATCAAAATATTTATGCAAAAAAGGTTGGATTCACCTTGTTACTTATATTTATATTTATATAAACAATATTGGAGTCTATTCTATGGGAAGAAAGTTTTGGTACATCTTACTCATTCTTGCCAGATTCTTCCAATACCTACCATAATACTTGGTTATAATAGTGACTTGAAAATTTGAAAGATTAGGGTTTAGCTCTTACCTATTAGAGTTAAGGTTTTGATTGCATAACATTTTTAAGATTTGAATTTATATCTCTTGGTGAAAATTTTACCTATATACCTACAACATAAATCAACCACATTTATTAATGTCGTTATGCTAGTTGTAAACAATTCAATTTTATCATCTTTGTCCATACTTTATTAATTTCTCATAATTAATATATTTTTATATATTATATTATTATAATAATACATTTTTATGTTTTTATATTTTTCAAGGGAAAATAAGTTGCAATTTCATTAATTGATTGAAAAAACTACACTTTTTAAGAAGATTCTTCGGCGAAAAACACATAGAGATACTTTTGTCGACGCGTTTCAAACCAACCAGTGTGCTTCATCGTCAGGACAAGTTGAGTGAGCAGATCTCGCATTGCACATTAAATAGATCTGTGCAATGTGATATCTTCTCACTCAACTTGTCCTGATGATGAACCACACTGGTTGGTTCGAAACACATCAACAAAAGTATCTCTATGTGATTTTCGCTGAAGAATCTTCTCAAAAATTGATATGGATCACAGAAGCCTAAATTCAATAAAACTACACTTGTAGATGTTTTAGCATGTTTGTGGTTGTTTTAGAAACATGGACCACCAATACCATATTCTTCTCAGTGTCAATTTAATTTTAGTGTTGTTCATGAGAACCTAAGTTGTGCGCTCCAATAAAAATTTTTTGTATGACATAACTCACTAGGCACCTATAAGTGCTAACACAGATATACATAACAAAAATAGCAAAAAAAATCTGATGTCATTATGCATATTACTTTAATTTGCAAAGAAAGAGTTTATAGGATTTAGGTATTCCCAAGGGTCAAGAATATTCTAAGAACTAACATTCCTTGTATTTTGCAATTTTCCACATGCCTTGGTCCATTTCCAATCCTACCTTTTAGATAGTGTCTGTGTCATTGTTTCTTGACCTGTAAATATGGTAGAATGTAATAGAAGAAAAAATTGTTCACCAATGCAAGATTTGTTGAAAGATAAACAAAAGGGTGTAGTTCCCCAACATAGATTTCCCTTTCATCCAATTTATGACCCCCTATGTGTGTCCTTTGATATGGATTTTGTTTATATTCTGAAGGGTGAAAATTTTAAGAAGGAGCTTGAGACTAAAGAGTTCTGCAAAATTGTTGGTTACTAGCCCTATGTTGTAACAAAATTTTGTGAAGAAGTTTTCTTGCGAGTACATGACTCCTCCCGCCCCTCCCATAGATGTTGAGTGGTTTTCTAGGCCATAAACAAAAACCAAAGGGAAACCATTTTGAATTAAATAGTCTAAAGTACGAACAAGATTGACTGCCTAAGGGGGAGAAGGCATGATATTTTCTAGAGCCAAACTTTTTAGTGCTAATTTTAAGAAGGAATGACCTTAATGCAGGTGGCTTGGTTCCTTTCAATACAAATCCTCTAGGCTTCATCCAAGGAAGACATCCATGTTGTGTCTTGTGTTTTGCAGATTGTTGGGATTTTAAAAATTCCTCTCTAGTGTTTCCTTTTCCAAGTGTATGATGGTATTTATTGATCTTGTATTTCATGTCATACAATTTGTGCAAAGGGACAAAGTTATAAAATGATGAGAAATGATTTTTGCATCTCATTAGCATAAGGAGTGTCTACTTGGTCTATTGCATGATCACTTTTGTAGTATGTCTCATTTTGGTGCTTTATTTCGAAGGAGAAGACACATGAATACTTTTTTTTATACAAGATTTATGATTGCGAGAAAAAGTATCTCCCCTAGGTTAGTGGCTAACCTAGAACAATAGAGAGACAAAGAGCACAATGCTTTTCCTTAAAGTAAATAAATGATGGAGTGAGGCCTACTTGAAATCCTCTACACACTTTCCTCCTTCTTTAGCTTGGAAGCTCCAATTCCAGCTCTGAATGCCAAAATTAGAACCTGCACAGTTAGATAAAGAAAGCCAAGAAACTATGAGATCTATTCAATATCATCTAATTACTTCATTCAATAGATTAACATGGTATTGAAATAAGTGAAAAAACAACATCACATGTAGGAAAACAATGAATTCTTTGCATTAATATAAATGGAAGGAGATTACAACCATAAGTAGAAGTTGATCTTGTAGAAGAGATCCTCCAAGTTGTTGACTTCTCCTTTCCTTGTCACAATATGCACCTCTAATCACCCTAAATGCATGAGATGATAACCACTCACTGTAGCAGCATAAGGGTAGAATCACTCTCCAAAAGCCAACCCCCAACCACATAGAAGGTTGGGAATATATAGAGAAGTAGGGTAAGTTGGGAGTTCTTATCCAATTACCAATATAGGGTAACAAATCCACCTTTTATGGAGGGATAGGATCAAAGAATAAATGGTGAAATCTCCAAAGTAGGGAAAGATAAGATTTGAATGTTTTATCCAAGGTAAGTAGTTGAAACAGCTTCTGAAAACTCCAAGAAGGGGAAGCTTCTGGAATCCCGATCATTCTCTCGGATTTATAGAACTAATGTAGGTGCAAAGGGGAGCAACCTGCTGGTGACCAATGCAGGCCATAGTGGAGCAACCTGCTTGTGACCAATGTAGGCCATAGTTGAGAAACCTGCTAGTGAACGCACCCCAATAAGTTTACAGGGAGTGTTGGTCCTCAAACTGGCTCAAAGGAAGTAGTTTAGGGATGAAATTTTGGGGGATGAAGGTAACATACTTAGGGATTTGTGCAAGATGGTGAAAGGGGGAATAGGATTTGTTAGGATTCCAAGAAACTCTCCTAGGTTGTAGCTTGGAGATGCCTGGTAACATATAGATTCAACTATTGTTGCAGGTTTAATGGAAGGAATGATGTTTGAGTTCAAGCCATATAACCACTTCTACTTTGTTTCACTCCAGACATGCGTGAACACCCTCAAACTACAAGGCTTTAGACCACCAATGCTCACAGTTTTAGATGTTAGGTGAATATGGAGAATATTGACCACACCAACAGATGCATAAGGCCATGTGATGCCCGGCTACAATCAGTAAAGAAACCTGTAAATCTAATCTATTAATGCAAAGACATGATGACAACTCTCGTGCATTTAATAGAAAGAAACTTGGGCAACCTATTTAATGATGCAATCAAGGCCTTAACACAAAGATAAGATGACAGTTATCTAGCACTAAAGACCATGAGCTCGAGAATACAACATATCAGGCACAAGCTTAAAATAAGAAGAAAATGGACAATGAGCAGTTAACAACAAAAGAAGCTTGCATCAACGGAAAATGAAGACCAGACACTACAAGTGACAAAATATCTACAGTCTCCAGAAGTTGAACCTTACATCAAATTCCAACTCTGATTACATCTTGTTTCTAAGTATTTATAGATTTACACTACAAGAGCACTTGGCCGCTTAGGTATGGAGGGGTCATAATTGACCACCAACTGCATTTAACTGCCTGATGGAGTCTTAGAATGTGTTTTCTTGCTTTAGTGGGTAAATCTGATCTGCTCAGGTGCTGTGTTGTCCTTTTAGGCAGTTGGAGTGTTCATACCAGTGGAGTCCATGATTGATAAATTTAGTTACAGGGTCGTGCTTGTCCTTTTCTCCCTTGGCCATGCTGTCTGTTAAATATGGTTGGTGGGAGTCTGTTAGTGACTGATAATGGTGGAGTTGGTCATCTCCTTCTTCGGGCAAACAGAATGGGTAAGGACGTGGAATGCAATGGTGAGTGGATGATTTGGATGAATGGGAAGAATGGCCATTGGCGCCGTTGCCGGGGAGAGGAGATTGAAGCTTAGCTTCCCTGGGAGAGTGACATAGATCCAACTTTGATGATAGACAAAGTCTGGACACATTTTTGGTTGTAATCATCTATCTGGCAACTCTACCGGAGGCTGAACCTCTTGGCGACTCCACATTATAGTTTTGGCTCAGTTTGTGAGACATAGTTGGAGAAATCCTTAGAAATCACCAGCTGACCCAGTGCCTGAGCCTGAGAAGATTGTCAAGCAGAAAAAGACATCACAAAAAGGAGCATCAGGATCAGGTAAGCCTAAACAATCTTATGTATCTCTGCAAGAATGGCTTGTAACTGAGCATGCACATGTTGAAAATACAGAGCCTAGCACTATCAATGAAGAAATACTCTCAGAGATTCATAAAGCTCCTTGTTCAATAAGTTCCCCTTTGGATCTCAATCCAAAGGAAACCTCCCCTCTAGTCCATCACATTCCTTTAGCCCTGTCAGTCATTTCTCAACTCCCTACCTTTCAAATTGCCAGTATCCTTCCCTCTACCCCAATCATGGTAGGCACACAAGCACCTACCAAAATGGAAAGAATTATAGCTGCTAGGTATGGACCCCTGGTCCTGCCTGTTCCTTTGAATGCCATGCTTGCAGGAGAGTATCAGAAATACATGCCTAAGTTCACTGGTACAGAGGGAGTAATAGCTAAAGAACACCTTGAGTCTTTTTATAGCTATGTTGATAACCTAGATATCAGTGAAAATGATGTGTGGATGATAGTATTTGTCCAAAGCCTTGATGGAGAGGCAAGAAAGTGGTTCAGAGAGCTGACCCCTAGGTCTATAGCAGGCATTGAAGCATTAGATGATGTGTTTTTAAAGCATTGGGGAGATAAGAAAGATCTCCTATACTACCATGCTGAGTTTAGCAGCCTGAAAAGGGAAAATGGGGAGTCATTGTCTGATTTTAATAAAAGGTTCAATTGTATGTATAGCAAGATACCATCTGAAGTGAAGCCTACCCCCACCTCTACAAAACTCACCTATTCCAATGCCTTTGATTTTGATTTCTGCCTGCTATTAAGAGAAAGAAGATGTGCCACTCTAGCTAAAATGCAGGATGCAGCCTTGGAACTGGAATCCAATATCATGGCTGCAGAGAAACTCAAAGGACATGCTCATAGAAGGAGGCAAAGAGGTGAGGCTTCTTCTTCCTCTGCTTCATCTTTAGAACCCAAATTAGATAAAATGACTAAAATGATAGAGTCATTGGCCGCTAAAATATCCAAACTGAAGGTTGAATAGAGTTATGGGAAGGCAAGGTTGCCTAATACATTTGCTCCTAGAAATCCCAATCCATTCAGAAGAGCAAATGAACAATTGCAGGTCATTCAGAGGGATAAAAAGGCCAGCGAAGAACAAAGGGTTAAGGCTCCTTTCCAGAATGTAGTCATGGAGGAGGAGCAGCTTGATGATGAGGATGAGATTCACTGCATGGGAGATAAGGGAAATGCTGCCTTTTTGACATTAGCTGCATATAAGGAGTCATTATTCAGGGACCAAACCAGTCAAGAGTGGGACAGAGAATTTGTTCTACAGACTGAAGACCAGCAAAGATATAAATTTATGTCAAGAATGAGTAATGTCAAAGAGAATCCTACCCAGAGAGATGTTGTCCCCACAGAGCAATAGATCAACAAACAAAGGAAACTAGTAGCTGATCCCATCATCCTCAAAGCACTAGCTCAAGAGGTAAGAGGCCCTAACAAGTCCCCTTCCCCTTTCAATTTTGAATCAGAAGTACAGAATTTGAAAATATCTATACCTCTAATAGAACTTGTAAAGAGTGAGGCCTTTAGGAATCCCATCCTTGATGCCCTTGAGCTGAAAGCCACACAAGCATCCACTAACTATGTGAATTTACAAGATGATAAGCCTGCAGTTGTGCTGAGCCCAATGACCGAACCTGCTGATGACAATTCCCCATCGTTTTATGTCTCCTTGACCATTCATGACAAAATCCTCCACAATTGTCTGCTGGACACAGGTGCCAGCCATACTCTGATGCCCAAAGCTATCATGGAAGAGTTAGGACTTAACATCACCAGACCTTATCATGACATGTTCTCCTTTGATTCAGGGAAGGTGAAATGTCTGGGGTTAATCAAATATTTGGCTATCACCCTGACTCAGCTGCCTATGAAGAGCATGATGATGGATATTGTGGTAGCAAATGTCCCTCCCAAGTTTGGCATGCTACTCTCCAGAGGATGGATTAAGAGGTTGGGTGGGACGTTTCAAAATGACTTATCTTATGCCACTGTCCTAGTTCTTGGAGGATAAAGCAGAAGACTAAATCAGTGATGAGAAGACTCCCACTAGTCATCCCATTTATGTTATAGACACTGATTTTGGATCATGTATTCTCCAAATTGAGGAATCCCAAAGGGCCTCGGTGAAGCTCAGGAAACCAGTAGGCGAGGCCATGGAAGAAGAAGGGACACAGGCTCGAGAGATGTTCTTTGATGGAGCCTATTCAAGGGAAACTGTAGGAGCTGGAGTGGTGCTGGTGTCTCCAAAATAAGAAAGCACATATCTGTCTTTTAAACTGACTTTCCGGGTCACCAAAAATATAACATAGTATGAGGCTCTGCTATTGGGCTTAAACACTGCCAAAGACATGGGAATCAGGGACATCAAGGTGTTTGGAGATGCTAACCTCATCATTAAACAGGTGAACAAAATGTTCCAAGAAAGGCACCCAAGGTTGAAAGCATACAAAGATGAGGTATGGAGACTCAAATATTCTTTTGATAGTTTTTGTATCTCATATATCCCTAGAATAAAAAATCATCTTGCTGATTCCCTTGTTGTGTCCACTAGCATGTTCATCCTTCCCATGCCCCCTAGGTTGGTTTACGAAGTCCAGATGAAATATAGACCATCCTTGCCTGATAATGTCTAGCACTAGAAATTTTTTGAGGATGATGATGAAGTAAATAGGTTTCTGCAAGTCATTAATGAATTCTCTGAGATGCAAATTGATCAAGAGAATGAAACCTTGGAGGAAAGTCCCCAACCCTAGCTAAAGAATAGAATTGGCCAAGACAGTATTGTTCAACTACCTAGCAATCATATACCAAAAGGGCTAGTGCCTCTAGAGAAGCTGTTTGACCATAATGATGTGCCTCATAAGGTTGCGCAAAAAGAATACCAGTTTGTAGTCCATAGACATAACATAGGGAGTCCAGATCATCCAAAGTACATAAATCTGTCCACCCATTTGTCTGCTGCCCAAAGTTTTGAGTACTCCACCTTAATGAAGCAATTTGCTGATGTCTTTTCCTGGGAATACAGTGACCTCAAAACTTATGACAAAAATATCATCCAACATAAGATCCCATTGGAGAAAGACACCATTCCTTTCAAGCAGAAGTTTAGACCCATAAATCATTTGCTCCTCCCTTTGATTGAAAAGGAGATCAAGAAGTTGTTGGCTACCAAAATCATAGTTCCTCTGAGGTATTCAAAGTGGGTAGCTAACTTGGTAGGGGTGAGGAAGAAAAGCGGGGAAATCAGACTGTGTGTTGATTTCGGGAACCTGAACAAATGCTCCAAAAAAGACAATTATCCTTTGCCAAAAATGGAGCATTTGCTGCAGAAAGTCTCAGGAGCCAAAGTGATGTCTTTCATGGATGGATTTTCAAGATATAACCAGGTTGTTGTACATCCAGATGACCAAGAAAAGACTACATTCACCACTCCTTGGGGCACTTTTATGTACTCCAAGATGCGTTTTGGGCTGATGAATGTTGGAGCCACCTTTCAAAGAGCTATGGAGATAGCATTTGCAGGAAGAGCAGAATGAGGAAAATGACATGGCAAAAAGAATTAGTGACTTGGATGAAGTACATCAAATTAGAGATCAACTGATTGAAAATTTTGCAGCACATCAAAAGAGAATCAAGGAAGCCTTTGATAGAAAGGAAAAGATGGACCATTTTCAAGTTGGGGACTTGGTGCTGAAATGGGATGCATTAAAGGAAAAGAAAGGAAATCATGGGAAGTTCGATGCTCTATGGACTGGACCATTTGTCATTTCTCAGATCCAGAGGAAAAACACTTTCATGCTGCAAAGTATTGAAGGAGAAACAGTTTTTGATGGCCCAGTGAATGGGCAGTTTTTAAAGGTTTATGTTGTTTAAGGCCTTCAGGCCTCAATATTGTAAATATGTTCTTTTACAAGTTTAGTGTAGGCTTAATTAGACTCCATGCCCAATGGAACACTAGGAAAGATTGTTGATCTTGTTTTTGTATGAAAATCAATGGTCTACGGTTCTTGAAACCTCACAGGGAGGATTTCATCCCCAGAAGGAGCCAATGTTAGCTTTGTTGTGCAATGCTAATTCTCTAAGATCGGGAAGGATCATGGTCTTCTTGGCTACACTCAAAGGAAAGATCACATCGGTCATTTTTCCCTTTTCCTTCACCCTACTCATCTCTAAACCCTTTCCATTCCCTAACTAAACCCTCCGAAATTTGACAAAGTCCCTTTTAGCCCCAGTTCTAATCACAAAGTCCAAACCCACCATAAAACCTCACCCATATGACCTCGCTCGCTCATAAACCCCCCATTGAATCACCACCGTTGATCGACCCCCCGCCGATCCAACGGCTCCTGTCATGCCCGATAAAGGCGACCTACTCTATGACTCCCAACCATTAGATCATCTCCATAAAGATCCGATGGCCTTCGCTCTCAAAGCGCCAACAACTTAATCGAATGATAGTGAGTGATGAGAGTGGTTTTTCTCTCTCATCTGCCACTACGTGTCGGTCGCTGAATGGAATTGCGCGACCCCGGGAATTTACCGCTTAGGGTCCGAAAGTGGTGTGATGAATACCATTTACCGCCCAATCAATCCACTCCACCCGTTAACTCCCGTGCAGTTGCATCGCTTGATGACCGTCCGATGTGTCTGTCGAAGATCTAACGACCCCGATCCACCCCACTCCCACCTCAGCCGATAGCCTCCACCGAGCCATCTCTGCCATCCATTTCCGTGATCCAACGACCATTCTTCCCATTCATCCAAATCATCCACTCACCCATGCATTCCACGTCCTTAACCATTCTGTTTTCTCGAAGAAAGAGATGACCAACTCTACCATTATCAGTCACTGATAGAACCCCAACAACCATATTTAACAGACAACATGGCCAAGGGAGAAAAGGACAAGCACGACCCTATAACTGAATTTATCAGTCATGGACTCCATTGGTGCAAGCACTCCAACTGCCTAAAAGGACAGCACAACACCTAAGTAGATCAGATTTACCCATTGAAGCAAGAAAACACGTTCTAAGACTCCGTCAGGCAATTAAATGTAGTTGGTGGTCAATTATGACCCCTCCATACCTAAGCGGCCAAGTGCCCTTGTAGTGTAAATCTATAAATACTTAGAAACAAGATGTAATCAGGTTTGGCATTTGATGTAAGGTTCAATGTCTAGAGACTGTAGATATTTTGTCACCTGCAGCTTCTCATCTTCATTTTCAGCTAATGCAAGCTTCTTTGGCTGTTAACTGCTCACTGTCCATTTTCTTCTTATTCTAAGCTTGTTCCTGATATGCTGTATTCTCGAGCTCATGGTCTTTAGCGCTAGATAACTATCATCTTATCTCTATGTTAAAGCCTTGATTACATCATTGGATAGGTTTCCCGGGTTTCTTTCTATTAAATGCATGAGAGCTGTCATCCTGTCTTCACATTAATAGATTAGATTTACAGGTTTCTTTAATGGTTCCAGCTGGCCATCACATGCTCTTGTGCATCTGCTGGTGTGGTCAGTATTCTCCATATTCACCTAAAATCTAAAACTGTGAGCATTGGTGGTCTAAAGCCTTGTAGTCTGAGGGTGTTCACGCATGTCTGGAGTGAAACAAAGTAGAAGTGGTTATCTGGCTTGAACTCAAACATCATTCCTTCCATTAAACCTGCAACAATAGTTGAATTTATATGTTACCAGGCATCTCCGAGCTACAACCTAGGAGAGTTTCTTTGAATCCTAACATGACATTGATTGATCCCATTAGGAGGCTCAATGATTGGATGTGAAAAGAGGGCCTATAACATAATGCCCCCTAAAGTGCAAAGTCAGAGATGTTGACCGATGACTGAAGTGCTTTATCTTGTGACAAGTCAGGATCAATGACAACCAATGAGATTCATATGTTATAATACATTTACAACATGACATATTTGTTTTCTGAAGGAGGCATACCCATAATAAGCTCATAAGCTAACATAACATGTACAATGATCAAAATACATGCCCACAGATGCAACTGGTGGACCCATGACTGGATGATTGTCTATATGATCATGACCATCATACATTTTGATCTTCATATGACTCTTGAAATCGTCGCCCGGATGGATGAAACTAGATCTGGTGTCTTCTATCTCATGCACAAGACCAACCAATGTATAAGTCTAACCATGTGAATCAATGATATGGAGTCAAACATAGTAGACACCATCTGATTACCATCCAATGATTTAAGTCATTAACGAACACAAGATAAACCACTGATGATGTTAATGGCTCTCAAGGTACTACAATACAATATGTATGGTGTGAATGAATGAGTTGATGTCGAACATCGCACAAAATATTTCAGTCGAAGGCCATTGATGTAAACCTGTCGTCGAGAGTAAGGAAACATACCATTGATGTATGCAAGTACAAAGGTAACAAAGGTGTGTTTTTAAGTCAACTTCTTGGATGACTTGTTGATGTCAACAGGAAGCGACCCGTTGTAGGAGGGCCTTGATGTATCCCCCATCAATGACACGAAACAGGAAACATGATTTAGACAGAATGATCATAATGATGCTAACATGGAACTATATCAGGAAATGAATACATGTAATGAAGGCTTAAGAGTATTGTAGCAGAGATCAACTAAATGACGTCTCTTGAACACACTGACGACACTGAACAAAGTTGTCAGCATTGACCCAAAACTGAAATGAAGGTTCTGAAAATGGTTTGATAATCAAAAGACAAGTAAATTACCCAAGCCAACAACCATGAAGATGAAGTGGAAGAGTGTTGTGTTCAAGAGTCACTCGCTACCATTAGCAAAATGGAATCCCTTGTTTTCCAAATTTCCCCAACCATACTGGTCAATACCTCTTTATTTTTTAACAAGCTTGAGGAGGATAACATATGCTTGATATGTAAGTTCATCCTTCTGATGAATCCCTCTGAGTCTATTTAACTAACCTTGAGAAGGAGTGGTTTGGCCTCTTCATGATAGACAAGTCCATCGTTGTTTGATGTTTTTACGAGTATAGCAAAGTTAAAAATTGACATCTTTTTCATGTTTATAGAGTTCAAAAAAGAGGCAAAAAGGAAAAATCCAAATGTCCCTTTTCATAGGTAGTCCCTTAGGTCTGAAAAGGTAGAAAACAATACCCAAGAGATCCTCTTAGCCATGTTCGACTAAGGTATTCATTTTTTGTAGTTAGTCTATCTCAGTTTAGAAAAGGGTTAAACTTATACTGAGTAGAAGTATTTTCATTTACTTTTACGAGTTCGAAAAGACAAGTGCTCGACAACATTTTCATATTTTGGGAGTTTGAAAAGAGTTGAAAGAGGACTCCAGGGGGGTTCCTTTTTCATAGTTTTAAAGAGCTTGAAAAAGAGACAAAAGAGACAAAAGTATAGTCTGTGGTCAAAGTAACTTGTTCAAACATAATGAAAACCTGCTAACAACTGTTGACTTGCTCAAAACACCACAAGAAGGATTAAACATACATTTTTCATAGGAAAACTGAAGCATATCTAGGTCAAAATACTAAAAATGAATAAAATAATGAGAAAATGACCATAGATATTCAAAATGACTTCTCATTTTTACCATTTCACATTTTACCTTCAATAGCGAGTATTTGGATCCCTTTTGCCCATGATCTTCTACAACTGATTGTGGCCAATCCAGGGAACCATTTCAAGTGTCGTCACTTCCAGGTAGGAACTAAAACCTTTCTATATCTTTCCACTATTCATTTTTATGTTTTCATGCAAATTTTTTAAGGTTTTGAGGCCCCTAGGGTTCATAAAAAACTCCTTGGGACCAATGCACCCCCCTTGTGTCTAAAAATGCATTGCACCTAGGCATAGGAACACTTTAGGAAGATGTGCAATGCTCTCATAAACACTATTGGGGTGCATTGGGCACATTTCTCTAAGTTTTCTTTCAGTTTTGCCTCAAATTTTGTCAAGTTTTTTGCATGAGAAAGAGCTTAATGGATTCCTTGTTGACGTTTCAGGTGCCAATCAACACAAAATGACATTTGTCTGGAGAGAAAGAGAACATGAGGAACAAGATTTGAATGCAAAAAATTACCTTGCGACCATCGAGGCGCTAAAAAATTATGGGTTATTGAAATTCTTCTGGCTTCCTGGTATGAGGCAACCAATGGAGTTGTTGAAATACCTTGTCCACTCATGGGATATTCAGGCACAAAGTTTGGGGATAGTCTACTCAAGATATAGGTAGATGATATTTACTTTCTGACAAGAATGTCAAAGCAAGGTGCCCCCATCTCTCTTCTAGGTGGAAGAAGTGGCAGTGAGACGGTAAAAGACTATATCGCTACCTATTATAGACCTCAAGCCCTTCCTACTAGGGATGGAAAGATCAACATAAAAGATGACCCAATTATGTTTGAGAACGGCCTTGTTCATTATTGCAATATTGGCAGGTAGCTCAACACTACATGTAGCAAGAAAATCATACATGCAATATTGGATAGAGTGTATAGAGCTGACAATATTCAACTAGAGTGAGGGTGTATTGATCAATTTGAAGGAACAACTTACTAAAGCAAAGGAGGGGAAGTTAAATAACTTCGGCTATGGTGCGATCTTAGTCTCTTTTTCTCTAGAGCAAGTTTGATTATTGTAGCTTCATCAGATTGTACTTGAGCCCATCGATCTGAGAACCCCACAAATGAGGAGGTGGATAGACCACATGAGTCGACATGCAGGCCCATCAACGATCAAATTTTCACCAACCTTTTTAGGTGGTTGCACAAACAATTCATCATTATTGATGAGTGTCCCTACGTAGGGATGGATTTCCGCGATGATCCCAAGCTCGAGCTCCTTGAGGGCGAGAAATGGGATGTTTTAGGTAAGATACTTCAATCATTAATTTTTTTAAAGTTTTATGATTTTTTTTTTTGTGTTTTTTGATGTTATCGAGACTAAACTATTTGATATTTTCATATAGATATGGGAACACTCTTGGGGCATATAGTTTGTAAATAAGGAGCTTGTGTTGATTCTTCCAATAATGTGGTAATTTTGAATATGCCTCCACTAGCCAACATCAAGCAGCTAAGATCAAATCTCGTCCACACAAGATACTACTGCAGGTTCATCCGCAACTATGCCCATATTACTGCACAACTAGAGAATTTTTTGAATAAATCTGAGTGGCTTTCTTGGTCCGATGAATGTGACACTGTCTTCAATGTGCTAAAAGAGAAGCTAGAAAGTGGACCAATCCTAGTTTACCTAGATTGGAATAAAGAATTCCACGTCCATATTGATGCATTAGGAATCACTCTAGGAGATGTCTTGGGCTAGCCTGGAGACAGTAAGGCTCAACCACCCGATCTACTTTGCCAGTAGAAAAGTTTCTACTGCGGAAAAGAACTACACCACAAATTAAGGGGAAGCCCTCACGATGGTGTACGCATTGCAAAACTTTTGACACTACCTTCTAGGTGGTCCATTCAAGTTCTTACTGACCATTTTGCGCTGAAGTACATGGTAAATAAGTATGTACTGGAAGGGAGGATATGTAGATGGCTCCCACTATTCCAGGAGTCTACATTCGAAGTAATTGTAAATCCAGGGAGGATGAATGTGGGGCCTAATCATATCTCTCGACTAGATTAAGGTGAAGATGGGGGGTAAATAGATGATCAATTTCCAAATGTTGATCTCTTTCAAGTTGAGGCTATACCCCTATTTAGAAGCCATTGCATTATTTATAACCACATAGAACATTGTCTAGAAGAGTATACAACAAAATAGCAAAGGCACATGGTGCTTCGAGCTACAAATTTCCAGTTGATTGTCAATCAATTATACAAGATATCCCTCGATCAGATATACTGACGATACGTCCTCAACCATGAGAAGTAAGATGTGCTATGGGAATGCCATTTAGGAGTTGCAGGAGGAAACGTAGATAGGAAAGTCATCGTGAGAAAAGTACTACAAGTAGGACTTTGGTGGCCCATGCTTTTCTGAGATGTGAAGGAGTATGTCCAGAAATGTAGTGTTTGCCAATAGGTGGGCCAACCATCGCACCGGGATGAACTTCCTTTACAACCTGTACAGAATCTACAAGCATCCGAAAAGTGGGTTGTGGACTTTGTGGAGCCTATTAATCCACTGACGTGTCATTCACATGGAAAGTACATTAGCATTGCCACAGGTTATCTCACCAGATGGGTCGAAGTTGTACCTGTTAAATATTGCATTGTAGACACCACTTCCATGTTCACCTTCAAAAATATTATCACTTCATTTGGGTGCCTCGAAGCCTCACCAACGACTAGGGGACCCACTTCATTAATGAGGCAGTCACCATGCTATTACAGAACTTCATGATCTAGCACCATAAAAGTAGCCCCTACCAACCTCAAGCAAATGATAGTGATGAAGCTTTTAACGAAATCCTAGAGAAGGGCCTCAACAAGATATGTTATGCCAACCAAGACAACTGGGAAGAGCGGGTAATGACTAATTTATGGGCCTATTGTACCATTATCAAACACATGCATAAATATTCATCATTCAAACTTGTTTATGGCCGATAATACATAGTACCTTCCAAGTTCATCATTCCCCACCTTTCATGAAAGACACTCATATGTTAGAGGATGATTCAATTGAAAAATGGTTAGACAAGCTCTAGGAGTTGGATGAAGCCATGTTCCTAGCAGACGTTCTCCAGACAGTTGAGAAGGAGCGATAGAAAGCATGGCATGGACGACATATTAAAAGGAAGTCATTTGTAGTTGGGGACAAGGTTCTTTAATATGATAGTAAGATTTTGAAACATCATGGAAAAATAAAAATGCATTGGTTTGGACCAAGTGCGAGAATTTGGAGCTATCAAACTTATGCAACTAGATGAAATCCTATTTCTAAGCTGGGTGAACTGCACATGTTTGAAGCCCTTCCGTGGCCCAACAATTTCTTAATGAAATTGAGTTGATCTTAGAAAGGGGGTGGTTGTTAGATTTAGGATAGAGTTAGCTAGCTAAATTTGAAGTCATGTTAGGACACCTCTACCATGAACCCAAAGACACGAAACAATATGGTCGACATCCTCTAGATACCAAAATTGGATACAAAACCAAACATTAAGTAACAAAATTACGTGTTGCTGATATTCCAAGATTGTAGCCCAATTCTTAGATACACACTCCTCCATTTGATGCAGATTCCCAACACAAAACTCCCAACAACCAACTAGAGCATATTTGAAAAGCCCAGAGACTTTGTTCAACATAACATCCTTTCAAAAATCAATTCTTCAATATGTGTGTAGAAGTTTCTCTACAAATCAGCTAGCTCATTGATATCATGTAGAAATTTCACCTGAAAATCAAACTAATATATGCAATGTGCTAAAGCATAATACTAGATCTACATCTACCATAAAATTTAGCGAAATCTTAATTGAACATGAGCAACATCAAGCATGAATAGATATAACTGAGAATGAGAAATAATCAACCATAACACAGAAGATATAACCTGGGGAAAGCACCAGCCTAAAACCCCATCTCTGTATTATCAATCAAGTGGGAATTCTCAACAACATACAAAAAGAATCAGCTCAAAAGCTATCCTTCTCTATCTGTACTCTGATGATGTAGCTCATGGACTACCTAGGCCTGAATATATAGGCTACACAAGTCCTCCAAGCTCCTATTTCCTTGCGCAGTTTTGATTAGGGTCCAATGTCATAATGTGTGAATTGGCCACATCATACCTGCTGTAACCTTAGGTCCAACTGTGCAATCCATAAGGAATAATATTCCTTCTGCATGCAAGGAACATTCACAAGGAATATCCTAGCAACTGAAAGTACATTGTCCCTCCATCTGATCTCAATTGGGTCTTTGTCTGAACTGACATGCATGAGTTATCCATGAGTGGATCTTCAGTTACCTGAAAATACCAGTGGTTACATGCATGCAAGCATTAACAAACTGAATCTCATTAATTTAACAACTTGTTAAATTAATCTAACTGGACTTGACTCAGTTAACTGAGCCAACTAGTTACAACTCATCCTCATCCTTTAACTAATGGTTAAATCCCTGAATCAAAGGAGAAACTGTTGCATGTCCTCACATAGACTTCAAGTTCATATTTCCTTAACTAATTAACTCAAACTAAATTAATTAATTAATTTACAAACTGTTGTTAATATCAAATTCGAATTTTACTTCCTGTTTCTAGTCCAGGGATTAACTAAAATAGGAATCCACACTGAACTGCTAAAAATAGAACTTGTATTTTTAGCACTTCCATTTTTCATTCCCTATTGTCCAATCCAACACTGGTACCCAAACTGCTATTTTTAGCAATTTCTTGTTGCCATTTTCAACAATGTGGAGAGAATTTGATAGCCTTCGCCTTGTTACCTTGACAATGTTTATTCCCATGTAGAATATGAAAGGACATAGATGTCGACCAATATCCCTTCTTATCAAAAATATTTTGAGTTTGCTTTACAATAGGGCCAGGCTTCACCAACTTTTGTTTATGTGAATAATAATGTTATTTTTCCTCCTATGTTAGACTAATAAGATCAACACATGAAAATTACTTGTGGTTTCCCATTAAATCACTATTTGCCCCAAACTATTGTATAAATTAGGTTGCATATTTGCAACTACTCATGAAGTTTTAATCAAAATCAAAAGACACAAACCTACTCTACTTCATTGTGGACATTAATTCACACTTTGGAAAAACAATTATCACACATGTAAGAAGAAATAACACACATGCAACAAGTATTTTTATCTAGGGAAAGAAATCTACTAAAAACCCCAATGCCTACTTGCATTAATCAAATGAATAGAGACGTATTACAATTGCTTTGCTCAATTGACCACTCCATGCAAGTGCATAACCTATCACTTTTCTCACTGAAGGCCTCTTGAGCTCCTATTTCCTTGCATTATTCCTTGAGGAATTAGGCCCCTATTATTTAGGAAATTCCTCTAATTGAATTGTGAAATTCCTTAGGTTTATCATCTGACTACATTCAACACCTATACACTCAAGACTAGTCTACAATTGATGTTACACTACCTTAGAATCTCCACCTCAACTGGGTAACTCAAATTCTCTGGATGCACTAGCTATTTTGGGTTGATTGATCATTTAACTAGATGGTCACTCAATTTGACTAAAGTCCCACTGCTTAACTGACCTTCCACTAGTTCCTTTAAAACTTAGAACTTGTTTAATTAAAAACAATGTGAGATAACTAACCTTGATTGCTATAAATTAGCAATCACACATGCAAAATTGAAATCTAACTCCTCCAACTCGAATTTATTGAGTAAACTGGGTGACACAAGCCACGTCACACAAGTGAACATCATCCAAGTTGTCTGTTGATGTGGAAATTCATTTTTTCTCAATTTAATCAAGGCAAAATCAAGATGAGAATTCCTTGCTGCATTTTTCAACACTCCCTCTTAGTAAGAACAGGATTATCAACCACACCTATCCTACACCTGTGGAACTCGAACTTCCTTCTTGACAAGGTCTTTGTCAAAATTTCATCATCTTGTTCCTTTGTCGGAATGTACTGGAACAACATTATCTGCCTCTGCACACAATCCCATAAATGGTGATACTAGATATCTATATGCTTGGATCGATCTTGAAAAACAAGATTCTCAAAGAGCTTGATGCAACTCTAATTATCACAATAGATCACAGTTGGATCCATCATCTGATCAAACACTCCAAAAAGTATCTTACTCATCCAAATCGCTTCACATGTTTCTTGAATGGCATCCATGTATTATGTTTCTACCAATCTGAGAGCCACACATATTTGTTCCTATTGTACCAAGAAACCGTTGCAGACCCAACACTGAAAATTCCACCTGATGTACTCTTTCGGTCTAATGGAATCCCTGCCCAATATGCATCTATGAAGCGACACATCTTCACTCCCTTTGTCTATTTGTACCATAGTCCAAACTAGTTAGTGCCTCTGAGGTACCATAGAACATGCTTAGTTTCCTTCCAAAATAATTTGGTTGGCCTAACCATAGCTTGGCTAAGTTGGTTGACTATGTTGCACATATCTGGTCGTGTGTTCACAAGATACATTAGTGAACCCACCAATTACCAGTAAACAATAGCATCCACTTACTCACCTGAAGTGGCATCCTCTTTCCTCCAGTTGGTTACGAGAGGTGTCTCCATGGGTTTTCAATTGTCCATGCGAAACCTATGAAGTATCTCATTGGCATTCTTTCCCTGAGAGATAAATAGTTCCCAATTTCCTTTCCATACTTCCAATATGAGGAAATAGTGCATGAGACCCATGTACTTTGTTTCAAATGCCCTTGCAAGGTCCTCCTTGCAAGATCTGATCAGATGCTCATAAACAGTTAAAATAAAGTCATCAACATATAAGACAATAATCAACAATTTACCTTCTACCAAGATATGATAGAGGTTTGCATCCACTTCACTTTTGGTGAATCCCAAAACTGTGAGATAGTTACCGATACTGGTGTACCAATCATGAGGTGCTTGCTTGAGATCGTACAACAGTTACCTGTGTTTGCACACATGAGACTCCTAATCAAAAGTCTCAAAGCCTTATGGCTACTCGATTTACACCTCCTCCTCAATAACTCCATTGAGGAATGTTGCTTTTATATCCATCTGGTGGATCTTCCACCCCATATGCACATCCAAAGCAAGAATTGATCTAATAGATGAGTACCTTGCTACAGGAGCACATGTCTCCTCATAGTCAATACCTTCAAATTGACAGTACCCCTTGAACACAAATCTGGCATTGTACTTTCATATGCTTCCATCTATTTCATGATTTACCTTGAAGATATATCTCAAACCCACAACTAATTTATCTACTAGTCTTGGGACCACTTCCCAAACAATGTTCTTTATAATGGATTCATATTCCTCCACCATTGCATCAACCCATAGAGGTTTCCTTATTACTTCCTCGAAATAGGATGGGTTAGTACCTACAAGCTCAGTCATTAGAGCCATGTAGCCAATGTATCAATCTAGTGACCTTCTATGCCTGCGTTGATTTGAAGGAGCACCCAAATTCTCCCTCACATCCTTCACAAGTCTCTCAGCTTCCCTAGTCCCTTTCCTTCCTTCTTTGGATGGTTTTGCTTGAGTGGCTGTCTCCACACTCTACTCCTCAATTTGTGGCTTCTCCACAACTTCTTGAGGTTCCCCCTTTGGAGCTAAAAGCTCCTCTTCTGGTGGGATCTGAGGCTCCCTCTCAAGAGAGAATTGCAACACTTTATCTTCATAAAATTTTACATCCCTTCACACAAATGTCGTTCTGAGGGATGGAAAGTACACAAGGTAGTTGTGGAAAGTTTCTTTGTAACCCACAAATAACCCCATTTCTGTTGTCGACTCTAGCTTCTTCCTTGATTCTTTGGAGACATGATAGTAAACAAAGGCTCCAAAAATCCTAAAGTGTGACACATTAGGGTTTCTCCTCGAGAAAGACTCCTCCGGTGTAATCATGCTCAAAATTCGATGAGGACTCCAGTTCTACAAATAAACTGTTGTGTTACATGCTTCAGCCCATAAATGTAGAGTTAGGCCTTGGTCATGCAACATCGCCCTCGTTTCTCCCAAAATGCTACATTCTTTCTCTCAATGACCCCATTCTTTTGTGGGTTGTGGGTTGTTGTCAACTCTTGTTGAATTCCTTCTTTTGCATAGATATTTTTAAATTAATTAGATATGTACTCACCTCCATTATCGCTCATGAGAGCCTTCACCTTCTTTCTCATTTCTTTCTCAATCTGTGCCTTGAATTCTATGAACTTGGAGAATTTCACATCCTTCTTCCACATGAAGAAGATCCAACACTTCCGTTAGAATTCATTAATAAAAATGACAAAATATTTGTGCCTAGTAGTGGAGGCTATTGAGAAAGTTCCATGGACATTAGAGTGGATCCTTTCCAGGACTACATATAATTTTCTATCATGATCATGGAATGTGGATTTTGTGTACTTCCCCTAAGTACATCCTTTACATACATCATGCTGGTCAAGTGCTCCTTTGGGGAGGCCTATGGTTATTTTCTCCACGATCTTTAAAGTGTCATGATGCAAATGGCCAAGTCTTATATGCCAAAGTTCATTGACATTGTGGCTCCCCACCTTCTCTTCCTTTGTGCTAAATGCATCACAATACTCCACATCTATGTTGTATAGGTTGTTCACAAAAACCATAATATGCTTCACTTGTATCATGGCTATGTGTCTTAGGAATGCATTTCCTTTGTTGAAGATCACATCATAACCATGGTATTCCAAAACTGCAACAGAGATGTGATTTTTCTTTAGGCCCAAAACAAACATGACATCCTTGAAGCTGGGGGGGGGGGGGTTGACTCCCTCTGAAAGTGATTGTACTAATCTCGGTCGCGTTATGCCTTCTGTTGTCCCCCATCTCAATGTGCATCTGCAAATGCTTCTCCTCCAAGTCAATGAAAAAGTATATACACCCTGTCATATAAAACGATGCACCTGAGTCCAAGTACCACAACCTCCCCATCACTTTGTTGGTCATGCAAGTAATGAGGGTAAAGTTAAGCTCGAACTGTAAATCCAAAGCTTCACCTGTTTCTCCTCCTAAGGTCTTCTTGCTTGTCTTCTTGTGTGGAAACTTCATGGCATAGTGCCTGAATGAATGACAATGGAAGCATTTAATTTTTGACAAATCTTTCTTCTTGCCCCCTTGACTGGGTTCTAGTTTGGATTGTATTCCCTTTTCTCTTCTTTGCCTATGCAACCAATGAAAATTTTTCTTCATCCTTGCCCTTGGATGAAGTCCCATCTCTAGTATTCCACCTTATTTCCTCCTATACCAAATCAAACCATAAGTGCTCCCAATTCGGTAGTTTCTCCTTCCTGTTCACCAAATCTTGATAGTTATGCCAACTCTTGGGAAGGCCCAAAAGGGATAATCTTACCAATTAATCTTTAGGGATAGTAACACTGACCCCCCCAATACATCATGGCATTATGTGAACCTACTTAGATACTGCGGTATAGTGTCATTCTTTTGCATCTTCATACTTCAAAGTTTATCCTTGAGTGGAAGTTTCTTGTGGTCAATGCTATTCTCAAATAATTCTTTTAGTGCTTTCCACATCGTGAACGAAGTTTCTTCTCCATGGAGATTCAAGAAAACATGATCCCGTACTCCCTCCAAGATTATTCTCCTTGCCTTGGCTACATATTTCTTCCACTGTGCAAGGTCTTGGACATTACTTGTTGGTGGCCTTGGAATATTTGTCTTGACATATTCAAGCAATCCACTGTCATCCAATATTGTCTCCATTCAGTCCTTCCATGCAACAAAATTTGAGGTTTCTTCCAAGGCATACTCTAGCCTTAATCCATTGAAGTCCATCTTCTTAGCTCTAAAGAAATATTGCTACACTAATATTCAAATTTGAATATCTGAGAAACAACTTCGAATTTCCTACTCTAATGTGAATTGATATTTGATACCATGTAGAAATTATGTTGTAGATTTGCAACTTCTTATGAACTTTTAATCAAAATCACAAAACACAAACCTACTCAACTACTCCACAGACATTAATTCACAATTTAGATCAAAAACCTCAGACATGCAAGAAGAAATAACACACATGCAACAAGTATTTTTATATGGGGAAAGAAATATGCTAAAAACCCCAATGTCTTCTTGCATTAATCAATGAATAGAGATGTATTACAATTTCTTTTCTCAAATCAGCACACCCTACAAGTGCATAACCTATCTCTCTACTCACTGAAGGTCTCTAACCCGAACTTAGTCAAAATTTTCCTCGGCTTGAGATCCTATTTCCTTGCATTTTCCCCTAAGGAATTAGGCCTCTATTATTTAGGAAATTCCTCTAATTGAATTGTGAAATTCCTTATGTTGATAATATGACTACATACAACACCTATACACTCAAGACTAGTCTACAACTGATCTTACAATGCCTTGGAATCTCCACCTCAATTGGGTAACTCGAATTCTCTCCATGCACTAGATATTTTGGGCTGATTGATTAGTTAACTGGATGATCAATGAGTTTGACTGAAGTCCCACTTCTTAACTGACCTTCCACTAATTCATCCAAAAGTTGAAACTAGTTTAACTGAGAACAACCTGAGATAACTGACCTTGATTGCTACAATTTAGCAATCACACATGTAGAACTGAACTCTAACTCCTCCAACTTGAATTTACTGAGTAAACTAGGTGACACAAGACATGTCACACAATTTAACATCATCCAAGTTGTATGCAGATGTGAAAATTTGAATTTTATCAATTTAACCAAGGCAAAATCAAACTGAGAATTTCTTGTTGCATTTTTCAACAACTATGAATATATTACCACCAATAAACTCCCACTACCCACGCCACGTCCTCACCTCAAAATACACCAGCCAGTACGGGTTGAATAAAGAGAGAGATACATGTGGAGAATAATCCACCTCCAGGACATTTGACTCCTCCACATACCTACTACAAAGAGTAATAACTTAATAGGGCCATACCAACCACAACCACCACTCCAACAATTAGGAGGACAAAGAATGCATGTGAAATATTCAAATAATAAATGATACGTCTTATCCACATATTGTTCCACAAAAATACAACGACTCCACTCAAACAGGTAGAAAATCAAATGACACCATCTAATTCCCTCTAAAAGTAACAA
This sequence comes from Pinus taeda, assembly GCA_000404065.3. Lineage (NCBI taxonomy): Eukaryota > Viridiplantae > Streptophyta > Pinopsida > Pinales > Pinaceae > Pinus > Pinus taeda. The sequence goes on along the minus strand of APFE030854635.1, from coordinate 102,365 downwards.
AACACCAGTGGAAAACTTCCAGTAACATTCCTAATGTCATAAGTAGAAATATTACAGAAAAAATGAAAAAAAAAATGAGCCAAGAAGCGTTCCAAACTTCTTTTGAAAACTACACACGGGGAGAGATTTATTGCAACATAACAAACACCTTGGTAGGACTTTGCACCAACATGAAAGTCAATAAGTCCTTACAAAAGATGTCTAGACTACCTAAAAACAAATCCATCTGCAGTAAATATGGATTGATTATTGATGAGCCAATTGTGCAAAGAAGAAAAAACAGAAAATCCTAGAAGAAAGGTCATAAACAGTCACCTAAACTTCATCCTCATAAGTCAAATAAGCACAAGAAATGATCATATAAAATAATGCCTAGAATACACTATTATGAGCCCAAAGATATCCATCTTAAGTCTTAAAGAAAAAATATGATTACCTGTTGATTATGTGGACAAATTGGACATGCTGCAAACAAATGTCCTCAAGGAAGAGAGTTAAAGGAAAATAGAGGCAAAAAGACACAAGAATATGCCTCCAGAAGACCTAGAGTCCACTTCAAGGAAGAAGTACACTTGATGAAGAAAAATTGTTGTAGTTCATCAGAATCATCTGATTCAAGTTTATATGAGTCTGAACATAGTGAAGAATAGGTGAATGTCCAACAATGAAATTGCACAAATACTGATGAGTGCAACAACAGCCCATCTGAGATAGACTCAGACTTTAGCTCAAAAACAGAACTAGAAAAGGCACCAGCCAAAGAGAAAGTGTGTATGGCACACACTATTGATGATAATGAATCAAAATTTCTAGCAAGCATCAAGATGCTTGCAAAAGGAGAAATGAAACAAAAACTTCTAGATACTTTTTTACAAATCAGACACATAGATCTTGGTAATACCTCAAAAGGTAATATTTCTAAAGCATTGTTTGTTGGCGCTTCTTATGAGAAAATCATAAATTATTTTCAAAGAAACTAACAACATACAAAACCAAGGTCTTTGACTGTAGGAGAAGTCAGTCATGAGATTCATTCTTTAAAATAGGAAATAGTTTAGCTGCAAGACAAAAATCTCTCAAATAGAAAAGGGAAAATGGCAAGAACCAGCAGAAAACCTTGATGTCGAGATTTTTGAGGACATGAAAAATAGTGGCATAGGGTTTGACAATATGAATATCATGACCATTTAAAATCAGCAACACCATGTACTATTAAATGTTAATATACAAGGAGGAAACTTCACTCTTAGAACACTAATAGATTCAGGTGCAGAAATAAATGTTTTAAACAAAAAAGTGATCCCAGCCAAATACTGGACACTTGCATATATGCAAGTCACTAGGGTAGGTACACAGGATTTTCAATATGAAGTCTCTAGTGCAACTCTTTGTTTTTCAAGACATTGTATGAAAATGAAGTTTGCGGTCGGAAATATTCCAATTGATTGTATTTTAGGAAATATTTTTCTTGTTGTTGTTGAACCACATGGATCGACCAGATTATAGGATGGAAAAGCTGGTTCTTTTATATCTGTCCATGATAACAAAGGTTTCTTACAAACCATCACTTTTCCTTTTATTTCAACACAAAGAATATCCACCATGGTTCAGACTGTGCAAGAAGTTAATCCGACAGAAAGAAAAATGGGAGAATTAAAAGACTTCAAGTCCTCTCTCAGAATAAAAGAATAGATACAGTCCATAAAGGTACAACAAAAAATATCATAGCTCAGAGAGAAATTAGAAAAGGATTGTCGTTCTGAAAACCAAAATACTTTCTGGCATAGAAAGCAACACAGAGTTTCATTGTCGTTCAAATACGAATATGTTGGAAAATCATGAAAGAGACGAGCCATACCTATGAACAACGAGTACAAAACTTTGTGCCAAAATGAAATCTCATATCTCTTAAAAGAGGATTGATCAAAGAATCTAACAGTCCCTAGAACTACTACGGGTACTATGTAAATAAACACTCATAACATATTAGAGTTGTTCCCAGATTAGTCATAAATTACAAACCTCTAAATTCTATACTAGTAGATGATACATATCATATTCCCCACAAAGGAAGGGTAATAAGTCGAATAGAAGGAGCTAAAGTTTACTCCAAATTTGATATGAAGTCTGGGTTTTGGCAAGTTGTGATAGAATAAGAAGGATGATTCAAAACTGCCTTTAGCATTCCTGCTGGTCATTATGAGTGGAATGATATGCCCTTTGGCCTAAAACATGCACCATCCAAATTTCAAAAGGCCATGGACTAGGTTTTCAAGTCATACTTTGATTGGATCATTGTATATATTTATGATGTGTTAATCTTCTCTAAATCTTAGAAGAACATTTCAAACATGTACATATTTTTACACAGGTAGCCAAGAGAAGTGGGCTCATACTAAGAAAGAAGAAAATGAAATTGTTTGAAATAAAGATAAAATTACTTGGACATACTATTGAGGATGGCAAAATCACATTACAAAAGCATGTACTTGAATTTGCTGATAAATTTCCAGATATGATCACAGATAAAAAACAATTGCAGAGATTCCCAGGTTGTTTGAACCACGTCAACAATTTCTATGAAGGGTGTGCCCAAGAAAAAAAATTGTTAAATCAAAGATTAAAAAAAGATACAATGCCTTGGAATTCAAATCATACCAATGCCACCAGAAAAATAAAATCCAAGGTAAAAACTTTACCTATTCTCTACCTTATAGATGAGGATTTGCCAAAAATTGTAGAAAGTGACACCAAGAACATTGGACAGGGAGGTATTCTCAAGCAAACTAAAGAAGGAGAAGAACAAGTTATACAGTTTGCTTCAATAAAAATATTCTACAATTGAAAAAGAGGTCAAATATGAATGGAATTGTATAGACTTGACATCAACCTCATACATAAAAGGTTTCTTCTCAGGATTGATGCTTCTGCTTTAAAGAAAGTGTTAACAAAAAACATCAAAAATCCTAGAGAATCCAATTTTTCTAGATGACAAGCTTTGTTTCCAAATTTTGATTTTGATGTCGAGCATATAAAGGGAGAAAGAAACTGTCTACCAAATTTTTTGAGTTGGGAGTATCTGAAAAAAAAGAAAATCATCTAATGGTTATTGTCACTGAATGGGACCCTAAAACATAACAAGTTGAAATTAGAAATATCCCAGACATCACCTCATGGCCAATCTATGCTAAAAAATAGAAACAACTTGGAAATTAAGAAACGCCAAAGTTATGGATGCAAATCTACAACCTCATCAGGACTTACAACACCTTGTACCAGAAAGAAAGATTTACCATAAGTCTAGCACTTGGATAGATGATATTATGTATAAGAATTCAATGATGTATTCTAATAATGCAGACAAAGAATTAAGGAAAATTTTTCATGATATTAGTTTGATATGGAATGAGGGAAGCAATAGAATCAAAACATTTCATAAATATTATACTATCAATAGAACTAGATATCCTGAACATCCTGCAAGAATAACTTGGCCACAAAATAATATGAGCCTTGTATTTCCTGACACTGTCAATAATTTCCAGGGCTATAAAGATATCTAGTGGGATACCTTATGCAGAGAAGAAAGATCAAAAATACATTATACATTATTAAAATTTGGACCTGTCTTCATTACACAGTTACTGTTACAACCAACTTGGTTACAGGAAGGGTGGAGATGGTATGGGATAAATAAGACTCCTATGGATCCAAGGTACTTTGGAAGAGACTTTCAAAGTGATTTCCAGGAGTGCATGGAGTGTTTTCACCTTCCCTGTAAGACTATTGTAGATCTAAGAAAAAATTCTGATGATCGCATATTAGGCTATTGTCATGCGGAAAGAGTTAATCTTGCAGACAAAACCAACCTCATTAGAAGCCTAAGACTTTCTAGTGACAAACAAGACAATTAAGAGAAATCCTTCTCTAAACATGCATTATCATACGAGAAACCAAGTGTTTTCGATCCTACCTAAAGTCCAACGCTGTTGTACTAGTCTAGCCTCGTCGATCCAGATGAGCTCCTCCTTCACTTCGAAACCTGCATACACTAACAATCAAACGATTACATAACACCTGAATATCTCATAAAACAAAACATATTCAACATATAGACCAAAGAGTATATGAAACAATTCATTAACAACAAATCATTGAGAAGAATGGACTTATTTGTATTAAGGAAACAAAAGAAACCATTACAACCTGAGCCTTGGTGTTGTGCAAGTTCCTCCCAGGGTCCAGCAAGAGTTTTCCTCTACTTTGACAAGCTCACCCACTTCCAAATGAAACAAGAAAGGATGGTAATCTCTCCTCACAAGCTTCTACAAGGAAGTCCTAATTCCAGCAGCATCTACCCTTTGGAATGTTCAGCTTTCAACCTCCCCTCCTCTGGCCCAATGCCTGTATTTATAATCTTCTAGAGGAAGTTAATTAGGTCCAACATCAATGGGATACTTCCCTCTTTTGGATGGGGTAGCTCCTCTCTTGATGGGATAAGTTCCTCTTTCATAGGGATGCATGAACCATCTGGAGGTGCTCAATACACATCAAACAAGCTTCTAGAATGCTCTAGAAATGACCACAAGTAACTTTTTTAAGATGAAACTCGCGCCTTTTGACCTTTACAGGAGTACGCACCCATCCCTTGACTTACAGAGCGTACAAGTACGCAGTTACAATGAGCTTGGGATGCGTACACAGGCAAGGTAGAGAGAACCTGCGTACCCAGAGATAAACATGATTTTTAATGACTTTCTCTCTTTCTTGAAGTTTGATATGGAGAGCATAGGTATCAGGCTTGAAAAGGAGGATAATATGACTATTGATGGAGCCATATTAACTGCAGATAGTCATGGTGACAAATTTTAGTGTAACAGATTGCACCCTAAAGTCCAAAGCCTGTAATAGATAAGGGTTTTATATCATCTTGGAAGGGTGAAGTACTTTATCATTTCAAGGATTATCTCGTGGAGAGCCTGGTCAGAACCTGCAATTTTCAACACAAAATACATGTATAAGATTATATCATCGCTGAGGTAGGCATTCCCATACTCAGATCAAACTTTAACTAACAGACTAACTATTCTGATACAGGAATGATTTCATAATACATCATAATCATAGACTCGTGTAGACACAGTATGGACGCAACCATCTGTTTATGATTGGTCTACAACATAATGAATACAAAACTCCTCGCAGCCTGGATGGTGGAAACTAGATCCAGGGTCTTCATCTCTACTTCCCGAATTGGTACGATTCTAGCCATGTGAATAAATGAGTCGATGTCGAACATGGTAGAAACCACTTGATTACCAGTCAATGATGTAAACTGTTAACAAGTGTGAGAGAGACCACCAGTAATGTCAATGGTTCTCAAAGTACCCAGCACAATCCATGAGATGTGAATGAATGAGTCGATGTCGAACATTTCATGGAATCCTTCGATCGCAAGTCAATGATGAAAACTGACGTCGAAGGCGAGAAACCTACCATTGATGCATGCAGACTCCAAGGTACTGACGATTTATAAGTCAACTCTCTAGATAATGTGTTGATGTCGATAGAAAGCGACCCGTCGCAGGCAAGCCCACAACACGAAATCATAGTTCAAGGTTAAGAAATGTTGCTGCAAGGACTGACTCAAGGGTGACACAATGATAGGTATTTTGCGGTTGAATGTTTCGTTTACAGACCTCTTGAACACATAATGACACAACAGATGGTTTGGTGACGAATGACTCAAAGTCGACTCCCATAATCCGGCTAAAGAATGTCAATGATTTGGTCAACTGTGAGGCAAGGGATTTCCCAACCCAGGTGAATGAACAAGTGTCGTGTTCAAGAGTGGTAGTAAGGTTTTTTCTAAGACAAAAGGATATCAAATAGGATCATTCTTCTCACTTTTCCCCCACCATTTCTGGCAAGTACCTCTTTATTTTTTACAAGCTTGAGGAGGATAACATATGCTTGTTTGTAAGCTTATCCTTCGGATGAGTCCAACTTAGTTTTTGATTCGAACCCTAAGAAGGAGTGGTCCATTCCTGTTTGTAATAGAACAGGTCCTTTACTGTGAAATTTTTAACGAGTCCAGTATAGGAGAAACTCGGCGTTTTTCATATTTAGAGAGTCTGAAAAACCTAGAAGACTCCAGATTGGACTTTTT
>APFE030854635.1:66999-95842 GCA_000404065.3 Pinus taeda | reverse complement strand
GGGTCGTAACTTTGGCATACGATCTTCGTTTGACGCGTATGATAGCTCGTTAGAAAGATCCATCCGAGAACTACCATTGTTGGAACGGGCAACATCGGTCCATTGCATGGATCCATGTTGCCCCTGGATTCCCCAAAAAACGTCGTTTAGGGCCTCAAAACGGCTCCAAAAGTTCAGGACTCGAAAAACTGCTAAAAATAGTAAGTTGTGCTACAATTAAGGAAACTGAAAATGCTGAAAGAGACAATGATGGGGGTCCAGATGGACTTGGTAGGTGGCCACCAATATCCACCTGGATCACTACCCATTATCTGTACAGGGGTAGGTTACGGAGAAGATCTTCATGGATCAGGGATCAGTCCAATCTCCGACCCAATGCAACTTCCCCCGTCCGCCTATTATGCCAAGTGGGTACTTTCTTGTTCATGGGAACATCAACTAGCTTGTAGGTGTCCAGTAATGTACTCATCTGCTCTGAGATATGATCCATTTGTGCATGATGACCCCAGGATTCCTCCATTCCCAAAGAAAAGTTTAAATCCCCTCCAATAATGGTGGAATTTGTGATAAGATTATGTTCCAAAAAGTTGAGCCAAAATGCCATTCTGTTCTGGTTAGGGGCATATTTGTTGATCACTTTTAATAGGAGTCTGAGTTCCCCCACGAAAATGTCCATTCCTATGAAGCCCCACCCACCCCAGGATGAAATGATCTTGACAACTTTGGGATTAATACCAATTGCTATGCCACCAGATTTGCCATTTGCATCCAAACCCTGAAAAACCCAACCCGACAGAATAGATTGGAGGGTTCTTGTAATGTTGTCCGAAGTGCCAAGAGTTTCCTGTAGGAAGAGGATGTCACATTTGGTATCCTGTGACAACTATTTGAGAGCCAATCTCTTTTTTGGGTTGGCTAGTCCCCTGCAATTGTAGGAGAGAAAAATCATGGAGAGACAGGGGTAGAGGGCTCAATTGCTTTAAGCGCCCTTTCAATGGTGCACTGTCGGCCCCTCGCTACATCTGCCACCACTGACTTGATGGTTGATTTGATCTTGGATGGACGACCTTTGGCAGGTTTATGTTTCTTAGACCGTCTAGGGGAGAGTCCCAACCCCAAAAGTTTAGGTCAGACTCGAGATCGAAGGTTGTAGGGATGGGATCCCGTCCCTGATAGGGAGTAGGTACGAGTAGGGGGAGTGGAAGGCTCCCTGAGGGAGGTGGGAGTAGTGGAGAAAGTGGGGGGGCAGAGGGGCAATGGAGCATGGAATGGAGGGGATAAAGCCCAGAGCGGTGGAAGGGGGATGCAGAGATGAATGCAGAGCTGAAAACATAACATCTGAAAAAAGTGCAGAGGTTATGGGAAAAGACTCATTACATGGGAGAGAAGATGCTTCCACTGTTGACTTGGAGCGAGTCCGAGGAGGTGAGGTCGCAACTTTTCACCTGATTTTTGCCTTCTTTGAAGCTCCTTCCGCCGCCTCCGATGGGACCTCTCCTTGTTTCATATCTCCCTTGTTCTGCTCTTCCAAAGGCTGTAGTTTCGTCCCCCTCGAATTTTCTGAAGTCACCGCAGAGAGTAATGGGAAATCCTTGTATAAATGACCCACTTTGTGGCACCGCCTACAACGAAATGGGACACCTTCATAGTCCAGTAGTTGTTTGCGTGAGAAATTCCTTCGGTGTAACGTACTTTTTTCTTCCAGCCTTGCCCTGGTATCAAGATGTACTAAAATCCTTGCCATAATCATAATGCCTGTTCTTTCGTAGGACTGATCGTGCTCAAGATAGGTTCCTAGCGCATCTCCGATACGTTTGAACACCTGTGGGGTCCAAAATTGCACAGGTAAACCAGACAGTTTGACCCAAATAGGCCCAGCTGCAAGCTGTTGACGCTCTGGATCAAAAAGAGGATCCTATCGCTTCAATAGGACTGGAGCTAGCTCAATATGCTAGAATTGCGACAATATCCATTCCGTGTACTTCGCTCTATGAAAGTGTAGAGAGAACCAACCTCTGGCCAAGACCCTTATAGCAGGAAGTTCCTTCAGGAGGGAACCCCAAATCTCCTTAGTCCATTGACGCAATCTTTCCACAATATAGGTCCGACCTCGAACACGACCAACCAGTAGTTTCCTCGTTGTATCCATTGCATTCGCCATTTGAACGTCTTCACCAAAAGTCAGGTTAATATCTGAGTCTATGGCTCTGAGGCACCGACCCTTTTTCTGCTTGTCCGAGCGTTGGCCCGTTGGGTACTCTTTAAGTAGATTTCAACACGGATCTGAGGTGCTATGTTGGGCCGATTTAGCAGGACGAGAAGACAGTGAATGAGAGCTGAAGCAACCCGAACGAATAGGGGAATGTGGGTTTAAGCTGCAGGAGCCAGGGTGAATGTAGGATCGAGCAGGGCACTGAAGATTAGAGGGGCCAGTCGAGGCCAAGGAGATGGAGGGGGGGTTCATGGGCTGGGAGGCCTGCGAGGGGTAAGGAGGGGGATGTTGCGAGGGGTATGGCAAGGGAGAGTTGAAAGAGGGGGGAGTCTGCAGGCAGGAGCCAAGTAGATTCAGCGTGACCGGCGAGAGGGGGGGGGGAATCCAACACCGGTAAGTCCTCAACATTAACAGCCGGATGCTGCCTTTTACCAGAGAGAGGTAGGTGTTGCGGCGGTTGAACTGCAGCTGTCGACTGAAGCGGGTTTTTTTCCCAGGGGTCCATGACTAGGCCTTTTTGATGAGCCCAAATCTCCTGTTCAGGCATGGGGTCCTCCTTGTAATCCACGAGGTCCTCCTCCACCATAGTAACCGACAAAAAACCGACCTGACCACCGTATGACCAGCGGGAGACAGTCTGCAGGGAATGAACAGTATCGTGGATGAAACAAACGGCTGTTCCACAATAATAACCTTAAACTATTCACCGACAGTCCCGATTATTGAGGTCAAAACCATAATATAAACCCTAACCTGCAGTTAGGCCCATGAAGGTAACCATCCTCTGGATTCCAAAAAGTCGCACACAGTCAGGGAAACCCTTGATTCAGTAGGCAGAAACCCTAGAGTTTCGCCATTGTTGCCAGGGTTCCAGCTCCGCCATCCGATCCCATAACACCACACATCACATTCACACTCCCACATCCAATACAACATCACTTGATTCCATGCTCTGTTTAATCAATAGATCATTATCATATGCTTTGATCGGTTGTTGTCTTCTGTTTCAATAATATGTAACGTGTAATAGTCATCATTTCCATTTTCTTTCACGATAATGATGATTGTACTTTAAGGTGATATGTTGTGTGATGATTTTTTATTTTTTAAATAATAATATGTAACCTGTAATAGTCATCGTTTCCATTTTCTTTTATGACGATGATTGTACTTTAAGGTGATATATTGTGTGATGATTTTTTATTTTCTAAATAATAATATGTAATCTATAAAGGTCATTCCATAATATAGACTCCATCAAGTCATGGTACGTATTTCAAAGCATGATACAGATTGCATCAAGTCATAGTATGTATTTCAGAGTATGGTATAGGTCATAATATGTATTTGAGAGTATGGTATAGGTGGATGTATATTGATAATGACTACATAATAAGAGTCTATCTAATAAATTTCAAGATAAATAGCTCAAAATATTATGTAAAAATGATAATTTTTAATCTCTAATGTTAAACTATAGCAAATTTGAATTTTTTTAGTCAAACCCAAACTGATATGGGTATTGAATACGATATTACATGAAATAAAAATAAAGGTTATATATATAATATATTATATATATATATATAATAGATAGATATATATAATATTTAAAAAAACAGAAAATAAATTCCATGGAAGCTTTGAATACCAATTGGTAATTGCATTGAAATGTCATAATTAAGGATAACATGTGTTTTTTTCTAAATATGAATGTATTTAAGTTTTTTTCATAATTGTTATCTTTGAAATATGAGTCGTTTGTAAGAACTAAAAATACTTTAACCAAAATCTGTTGTATAGGTCTTAATTCACTTTTTACTAAGCCTATTAAATATCGACATCGAATTTCATAAGCCAAAAATACTTTAACCAAAATCTGTGGTATAGGTCTTAATTCACTTTTTACTAAGCCTATTAAATATTGACATTGAATTTCATAAGCCAATCAACATTATTGAGATCTTATTTGGCCTTTTCACGAGGCTGAATAAGTGATGAATCAATTATAATGTATAAAAAACTTTGAGTTAAAAGAGCATGTTGTCAAGTTGTTTTTATTAATGTTAGTGTTTACTCTAGCATTACTTCCCAACATCAAATATTAGTGGCCCATTTTCCCACGTACAACTACATGCAATGTACATGTACAATTGCATGTAAGTACGTGTTGGTGTTCTGGTTTGTAAGTGGCCTTTAATCTGGTCTCTCCAGGGTCTATGTGGCCTTTACACTGGTCTCTCCATGGTCAGTTTGGTCTCTCCATTGTCGATCGGTCTTTAAAAGCAAGTAACTTGTAGTTTAGCTAGTTTGGCCCTGAGCCCACCTTTAAAAGCAAGTAACCTGTCTGCAAGTATAGTTTAGCTAGTTTGGCCTTGAGCCCACCTTCTTGAGTGATAAGGAAGAGCAATATGGTACACTGTTTACAATATGTAGTGATGAATTGGCAACTCCTTACACAAACAAATCCTTACTCCTTACCTAGTTTGTGTAGCCACCGTATTTTGCATCATTTTTGGATGCAACTTTGATGTTTGTGGCTCCTGCAAACATCTAAAATTGTAGAATTGGTAGGTAAATAAATTCATTTTTGTTCATAAATTCGAAGCACCAACAAGAATAATAAAAAAATGTCAATCAAAACCTTGCATGACCTTCTTATTTTTCTTTTAAATTCATTTACTTTCTCTTTATTTATGTATCTATTTATTCTGTGTTTAATAAATAATTCATTCATTCACAGTATCCATTCTTGTATGAAATTCATTGTAGATAAGAAAAACCCAAGAAATATTGAAAATTTAACCATTGATACATCCGGTTATTTAGGATAGCATTCTTTTCCCCAAATTGAAGTTCAGGATGAAACCAAGCAAAATAATGATTCCACGGAAGAGTTCAAGGTCACCAAGCCCGTTTCAAATTAGTTTTAATATTTCACGTTCTTGCTTGAGAAACATAAGAAAGATTGTGAATCAACAAATGCCGAAAACAAAAAAGCAATAGCGAAAATGGAAACAAAATATTTAACTACAAAATTAGCACAAAGGCAGTCGATCAAGGATAAGAAACGTGGAGACCTTTCTATATAAATTGAAAGTTTGAGTAATTCATATTGTAAATTTGCTTCATACAAAAGGGAAAATTTGCTTGGTACAAAAGGGAAGGAGAAGGAGCCTTTCCTTATAAATGGTTTAGTAGAGTAGGACAGAAGATGAGAAATATTTTCCAGACAATTTAAAAGCTTGAAAGTGTTGATTTTTTAATTTTTTTAAACCCTATTTTGCGTTGTGTTCTACAATAATTTTCTTTCTAATTTTCTCTTTGAGGATAAATTTTCTACTACTAAAGAGTTTAAAAGTTTACACAACCATTAAACTATGTCTTGAAGAGTTTTAGAGGATTTTACAGAAAAACGAAATGATGAGAAAAACAAGAAATAAAATGCTAAGAAAAATAAAGTTGAAATCACATCATGCGAATTTGGAAAAGCACTAACTGATATATACCTTATCCATACCTTGAGATGACCACTGTCTAAAAGCACATAACCATGGCCGCATGCTAGCTAATTACAAGTTTGAATCTTTCTTTTCACACAAACAACCGACAACCAAACCTAGAGCGCCCATGCCTGGGTCTTATGAAAATGTAGGCGCAAAAGAGCTCATAAATTTGCCTAGGTAGAACATCACTCCAACACAAGTTTCTTCCCTTGCCCTTTCCCTCAATATGGTAGGCCGAATCCAAAAATTGGATGTGGCGATCGTTATTACCCAGGGTCAAAGCCAATTATTTGTTCCTGTTTGCGGCCTCCAGTCCCATGCTTATCTTGATATTACTTATTACTCTCTTTGCTGTGTGAAATGAATCGGGCAGATTAATTCTCTCTCTCTCTCTCTTACATAGCAGCGTTCATTTTCCTTAACTGAAGCAACAACAACTTTGAGTTTCCTTAACTGATTAAATACAATTCTCCATTAAATTTTGCAGATTGAGCTTGAGCGATTGAGGACCAAGGTCTCATTTGAAGGCTGGTTGTTCACTCCCAAAGCTTCTACTACCAGGTGGTTTGATAGTTAGTCGTTTAGTGGCGTGTGTTTGAAGTCTTTAAAGACCTGCTCCTTATCTATGAAAGACTAACGTTTTATGCCAAGGGTAGTATGTGCAAGCTTATAAAGGACAAGTGTCATGCCAAAGCTCGTCGTTAGTTTCAATGGCTATGTGAAGGATGAGCGTGTCATGCCAACAATGGTCTCGTCATTAACTTCTAGGACTAGCACAACCACATTTACCAATGTGATTGATAAATGCCTATAGGCGTATATGAAACATATATACAACCACATTTTCCAATGTGGTTGATATATGTGGATAGGCTTATATCAACCACATTAATAATTATTATGGGTATTTAGGATTATTAAAAACTATATAAATATTAACAACCAAATTATTTCTACATATTATTATATAAATATTATAATAATAATATAAACTCCTAATATAATTAATTATATTTATAATTTATATAATTAATAATAAAATAGCTCCTTTATTTTTTTAATTATTAATTATATTATTTATTAATATAATAATATATAAAATTATAAAAAAAACTAATAACACTTATATTGTATTGTATTATAATAATAAAATATTATATAATAATGATAATAATATCTGATTATAATATTATAATAATATTATATTATTGATGATGATGATGATAATGATGGTGGTGGTTAACGTCCACTGAGACCAAACTTTGGTCTATCGGACCTAAAGAAACGAATTATTTAGTTTGATTTAAGATTTTATTCCTATGCTCAAAAAGCTTGGAGAGAAGCCCCCGAGCTCATTGTAATTTTGACAACGTAAAAGGCTAGGAAGGTTAGTATTGTAACAAAGATTTTGAAACTGAAATCTAATGTGGTTGTACGTGGGGCACTCTAAGAGGAAGTGATTTTCATCCTCGATGTTCGTATTCTCACAGAGATGGTAGAACCTTTCCATCCATGGTGTTTTAGGAACTGCCCAACGACCCGTTTCACTATGGAGCTTGTGAGAGTTCGTTCTAATCTTGGCTATATTAATTTTCTTCTTTGAGCTAGATAAAACAGAGAGATACTTTTGATCTTCTAGGGTGGGGTTGATGACCTCCTTATACTATCTTAATTTTCTTTTAGCTGCTAAATCTTTCTCATGCCACATTTTTTCTTTGAACTTAGAAGTAACAATATTTTTAATGTTTTGCAATGCAACATTCTCGTCGATCTCCCAATGGTTTAACCAGGCCCTAGTGTCTTTATACCAACCTCGTTTGAGCCTTAGGTGGTTATGGCTGGAATTTAAAGCTAGCTTAAGAAGTCTATGGTATCTTATGTTATTGAGTGTATGCTTGTACAATAGAAGCCTAGTCATAGCTAGGCTCTTGATAGGGGAAAGACCCACTTCTATAAGGAGAATAGGAGAGGGTGTGTTGCTTTTAATTTTGAGGTTATACGTTATAAAACGCTTTTGGATTTGCTCAATCTTTCTCCAGGATTCTCTAGTGATTCTACAACCCCAAACCTCACATCCATATAAGATAACATGAGTGACTAAAGTTTCAAAGAGGAACTCCTTTTTATCCCACATTACGAGGTTTTCCGTTTTACAATTATTTTCAAGACCAAAATAAGCTTTCCATCCCCCATTATTCCTTTTCTCAATGCTATAGTTCCAGTTGAGCTTGTGATGCATATCAATTCCTAAGTACTTGTTGGAAGACACTTCCTCCAAGTTACTATTGTCATACATAAAATTAGCGTAAGTGTCCTTCTTGGATTTGATAATCATAACTTTTGTTTTGTCAGTGTTAACAATCATACCCATGGTAGAGCAGAAATCCTTAAGAAGTATAAGTTGCTTATCAAGATCAGATGGGCGCCTTGCGAGAAGAACAATATCGTCGGTGTAGAGAAGAAGGATGATGACTATCCCAACTAATATTGTGCCAGCACATCCTGCTTCCTCTAAACAACCTTCTAGCTTGTCAATGTAAATGCCAAATAGGGTAGGGGAGAGGGGGCAACCTTGTTTAACTCTAATATTACACTTAATATCTTTCAACCACCCCTCATTGCTCTTTAACTTGGCAATTACATTCTCTTATAACCTTATAGCGACAGCTCTCAACTCAAAAGGAACCTTTAGCTCTTCTAATTTGTTCCAAAGGTTGTTTCTAGGAACCATATTGAAAGCCTTTCTGAAGTCCACAAAGCAACAAAAGAGATTGGATTTATCATTGCGGAATTCCTCCACAATGATCTTAAGCGTAACAAGGTGGTTTGTTGTTGAGTGCTACTTTCTAAAACTCACTTGGCCTTTAGCCTACTTACCTTCACTTTCAAGCCATATTCTCAACTTCCTTGCCAAAATAATACCATATAACTTGGCTAGAAGAGGGCTGTTCTTAATTGTCTGATAATTAGAGGGGTTATTTGTATCCCCACTTTTAAAAATAGGGATAATGAGGCTTTGAGTCCATGGTTTAGGGAACCCTTGCTTGACCGCTTGATTGAAAAGCTTGTGAATGTGGGGGATGAGGACAAGACCTCCAATTTTTAAGATTTCCGCCTGGTAACCTTCAATGTCCTTAGCTTTCCCATTAGCCAAGCAATTAACCCCAAAATTAATGTCTTCTAATGAGAAAAATTCTTTCGTTGTGAGCAGGGTTTCGAAGTTATCCATGACATTTGGAGATTCATAAAGCTTTTTAAGATAGTAATTCCAATCGTGTAAATCAATTTTATTGTTATCTTTAGTTTTCCTAGTTAGAATCTGCCTCCAGACTTTCTTAGGAGCTACCTTAGAGAGGTGTAAGAGATTCTCTTGTCTTTTACGAATATACTGCATTTTTTCCTTTTAGTTAGGGCTTTGTATATTTTTATCTTGCCAATTTTAAGAGATTCATCAACAACTTCCTCAATTGCTCTCCTCGCACTTTTACAATCTTTGTCATACCATGGGTTGGTTTTGCTATTTCTTTTATTACTTGAAACTTCAATTGAGAACTTGTTAATAGAATATGAGAGGGTTGTAGTAAAGTTATGATAGATATCTTCTATGTTGTCTATACTAGATAGAGGAAGCAAATTAGTTTTTAATTCATTTATAAAGAGATCTTTTTTATTTCTATCAAAGACTAACTTCTTTTGGCTATAAGGATTATCTTCTATGGGATCTCTATGCATGACAAAATTGAGAGTTATAAGTAAAGGCCTATGATCAGAGTGAGGCTCGTGGTCGTTTAAGATGTCAAAATTTGTTATTTCATTGTATAGAGGGAGATTGGAGATAACATAGTCTACCACGCTGCGACCAAGCCCATGGATGCAGGTCATTTGGCTAGAATTGGGCCACTTCTTTAGATTGTTGCAAATTATGAGATCCTAAGCACTACAGAGCTTGACTAGCTCCGACCAAAACAAATTCTCCCCGAGGTCTTCAGAGCTCCTTTTGTACCGGCTAGCCAAAGGAAGGTCTTCGTCTAACCAAAGAGGATTGGGGTTGGAATGATTGCTTAGAAGAATAGCTTGGTTGCTTGAAGTTCGAGCATTAAAGTCACCCATTAAAAGGATATTGCCTTCATTCCTTAGGCTAGGAATATCATTCTCTAAAGCATTGTAAGGACTATTTTTATCTAGATTCCTTTTCTTATAGAAGTTAGAATTGATAGGGGGGGGGGGGGAATAACATATTGCTATGTAGGTATTTTTATCATAAATGTCAGTGATTTCTATCCAACTATATTGGTTGTAAGGGTCGTTTTTATAAATCCTAGCATGGGAAGAGATGTTCTTCTTAATGTAACAAGCTATACCCCCAATGCCTCTACGGGAGGATCGCTATTCCAGGTAGACCATAATGTAAAGCCATCTATGTTAGGGACCTTAGATTCTTCATGCTCCCAAGTTTCAACAAGCAAAATAATATCAACAACATTCGAGATCCAACTTAGCTTGGGGCCTTTGTTCCATGGAAAGCCTCGACAGTTCCAAGAAAGAATCTGAAGCATGTTGAATTGCTATTTATTATTATCTTTTTGCTTTCTATCTCGAATAATGGCTTTTCTATTTTTGATTATTGCCCATTTTCCTTCCTTTCTAACTTCCTTTACCTTTTGAACCTCCTTTCTCAATTCTGCTTGATCTTCTGGAATGAGATCTTCATTTATAAATATTCCCGTTCCTTTTAGACTTGAGGTTTTACTAAGTATGTTATACTTATGGTCAGTAGAGGTCACCTTTATTCGGAGCAAATTATTTATATATATTATTATATAAATATTATAATAATAATATAAACTCCTAATATATTATTAATTAATAATTAGAATAGCTCATAATAATATTAGATTATTCATTATATTTATTAAAATATTATAAAATTATTAAAAAAATCATAACAATTATAATAATAATAATATATGAATATAATATTATAATAATATTATATTATTATAATAATATACAGATATAATTATTATTATAATAATAATATAATCAATATTATTAAAATATATTATTACAATATAACAATAAAGACAAATTATTTATTGATATTAATAACTATACAATTAATAGCCAACTATATTTCTTATATATTTATTATTTTGAATTTTATATTATTTTAATATTATATTAAATAATATAAATTATTATTATTATTATTATTCTTAAGCTTTATCTTAGGGTTTGTATACATTGGGTTTATAATCTTAGTCCATTTTTTTATTATTACTTGAGGGTTTAATACTAAAATCCCAAGGGATTCTGAACCAACTCGAATAATATTAAACAAAAAGGACTAATATTATAAACCCAAGGAACTAATAAACCCAACTCTTTAATATTATAAACCTAAGGAATTAGTGAACCCAACCAATAAATATTAAAAACCTAAGGGATCAAGAACCACAAGGAATTGATATTACAAACACAAGAGAAACATAAAGATGACCATGATTGATGTTATAAGCCCAAGTTAATAATAAACCCAAATGATTAATACTAAAACCCCAAAGGATTATGAACCAAAAGAAATAATGTTAAACACAAGGGACTAAAATTATAAACCCAACATTGGTAAACCCTAATATAAATATTAGAAAGACTAAAATAAACATGGTTTATTTTCATGGTGAGAGAATCCTTGTCATAATGTGACATTCAACCATGGTTGGCCATGGTTGTCTATGATTGACAATGGTTGACCATGATCGATGTTATAAACCTAAGGGAATAATAAACCCAAGGCATTGATATTATAAACCCCAAGGAATAATAAAACTAAGGGATTAATACGAAAACCCGAAGGGAATAATATTAAACCCATGGGACTAATACTAGCATTTGCACCAGATGTTGCAAAGGAAACGCCGTAAGGCATAAATTGAAGAACACAAATACAACAAAAGAATACTTTGATAAAGAATAAAAATATATTGAACGCTCAAATCAATGCCCCATTAACTGAAACCACTTAGTAGACATATCTATCAACATTAGGATTATACACAATGATCAAGAAATTTCCCATATACAAACAACACCTTCCACAACAACCTTTTGTCACATCCACATTTTAAAAAAATGCCTTAGAACGTGATTGAATCTCCCATATTGCTTTTTTCATTATGCAGATAAATCTTCCATATTGCTATTTTCATCATGAATATTGTTAGTTCATTGTTGTAAAATGTTAAGTTCGACAAGCAAAAAACATTCCTCAATTAGCATAATATGCATTTTTCTCTCACCGTGTATTTTTCAGTCAAAGAGCACAAGTAACAGATTAAGATGTATTTTCCCTTCATTATTTTCATGATAGAGCCAAGAAATCTACGCCTTATTAATAAAGTAACAAAAACATTTTGGAATACGTTTAATATTTCAAGCGAGTGTCAAAAAGTAACAAAAACTTTTTGAAATAAATTTAATATTTTAAGAAATTGACAAACCTAATTTAATAATTGAAAAATTCTCAAAGATGAATTATACTCCATAATAAGAGAGCCAACATTGGAGCCCATACTTTCACTAAAACCAAAAGAAACACAGCCACTTGTTAAGAAGAAATTCAAGTAATAATAATAAAACAAAAATACTAAACATTAAAATATAAAATGGTATTTCCAACACACAGGTATAAATATACATGCTCTATGTGCATTGTTAGATTAAATGGGTCTGTAGAAAATTAGTAGAGAACCCAAAATTGTATTTCTAATTAGGAGGGGTGGAGAAATGCTTTAAATGCGAGTTGTTGTCATTCTAATGAAACTCTTTGCAAAGGGGATGTTAAGGTTCTGAGAGAGATGCTAGGCTTGGTAGAGAACACCTTCCTTGTGAAGACAAAATGTCAGTGTTTGGTTGCTCAAAGTTGTTCTCCTAACAAAAGGGGCAATCATTTGCACCAGATGTTGCAAAGGAAACACCGTAAGGCATAAAGCGCAGAAATCCATTATCCATGTAGTGTGTGCATTATTCAAGAAGGTGGATCTCTCTAAATTTGTTGCAAACATTTATGTTGTTGCATTGCTAATTTATTTAGAATCTACTACTACCTCCTCTTCTTGGAATATTAAATTTCTTATCACCCCATAATCCCAGATAAATTCTAGACGATTTACATACTTCAGTTTCCAGTATAAACTGCATAACACATCAAAAACTGCATGAGCACATTTGCAACAATTAGTTTTAATGAATTATTTGAATCAAAATGCAAACTTAGCTTAATACTCACCCTACACTCAAGAAGAAACGGCCAAAGGTTGCAAAAAACAGTCTTGACTGAAGCCCTGGATGTAGGAAATACACCACCTGAAGCCTTTCCTTAAAACCTGGAGGAAGTTCTTCATAGCTCAACCACAAAGTAGACACACCAGAACAGTTTTCACTCCTTTGAACATAGGTATGAATTAGAAAGTGAACTAATATCAAATTGCTTCATATGTTCTCATAACAGTGAGGTCAAATAGTCTTCACATAATCTCCGTA
This sequence comes from Pinus taeda, assembly GCA_000404065.3. Taxonomy (NCBI): domain Eukaryota; kingdom Viridiplantae; phylum Streptophyta; class Pinopsida; order Pinales; family Pinaceae; genus Pinus; species Pinus taeda. The sequence continues at coordinate 82,582 of APFE030854635.1, read as the reverse complement.
GCATTAGGACTGACATGGTTTGATCAATAGATAAATACCTCTAAAGGCATCCCTGCCAAGTTCAAGGCCACAGTCTGCCAAGCATTTTCTGCTACTCTCTCGTCCTTGCACTGTTGTCAATGCTTCTGAAATAGAAGAAATAATTCAAAATTCATTCTCAAATTTTGAAAAAACCATTATGAATCAAATGCACCTAAAAGACCATAACAAAATACCATTATTAATAAAATGCTCCTAAGATACCATAACAAAATCCATGTAGCTGATGGTTGAATTTACTTTTGCACCATTTCGAACAGTGATATTGGCAGGCCCTGTTTCTCTCGATTGCTATGCAATGAGGGATCTAACTTTGCTGCCACCTAACCATGGATGCAGAGGATCTAATCAAGATAAAATGCTCAGATTCTTCATTTTACTACCCAATACCCACTACTCACAAATCTACCACCGAATTTTCCAAACTGAGGAATAATTGAAATTCTCGGCTTAAAGAAAGGCAGATGCTGCATGGTTAACCTCTTCCTCAATGATTACTGGCGCTCCATATTCGTAAGCCACCTGCTCTTAGATAAAAAAGAAAAAAGAAAAACACTGAACATAAATTTACAGGAATGGAGGATGTATATCACTTCACATCGTTGCATGAAATTTTTAAAATCAAATCAATTCCCCATTTATTGAGCCAATCTTATTTGTAACCAATAATCAGAGGGACAGATTGAGATACCTGATTTGGTTTTCAACTTTCACATACATTTGAACATTGAATTTACTCAAGATTAAAGCCCACACAAATTAATTAATCTATACACTTTGTTTCAACATTACCACAACAATAGAAAAACAAAATTTCAAAAAAAATATGTTATAGGTCTTTTCTACCTCTCAAGCAAAAAGAATTTGCCCTTTTTCTTATTATTATTATTGGTAAAAAGATCAAATTACAACTTTTGCAAAATGAGGTTTGAACTGGGTTGATTTGAAACTTTTGATTTTTTCCAGATCGAGGAATTTATTACATTTGATAAATCTCAGAGAAACTTTTACTACAAGAGGCAATGGCACCATGCTGAAATATCCACTGCAATCATCAGTAAAGCAGAATCACTGCCTAATGGATCTTTCTCAAACCTTTGTCTTGTAACTAATGACACCACCAACAGGCTTAAGGGAAGCAGGCTGAGAATGCACAGGCCCTCCTCCACTTACCTCGGGAGGCTAACAACCCTCATAGCGGGTGGTCAGCTCATGTTGTGAACTGGAACATTATTTAAATCAAATTGAGCAGTTGACCTGAACTAAAAGTTTGGATGCACTCTCCGAATCTTATAAGGCTGCATGATATTTCAGAATGGAATAATGTCGCCTCCAGAATGTGGAGTAAGTGGAAGAGGATAGATGTCCCTGATAATCTTGTGGAACAATGGACAACGCCGACATGGGATAAGCTTATCAGGGATGTTAGAACCCAAGACCTTCACCAACATTTCTAAACCATGTTTAGAAGAAAGTATGTGAGGCTTTCCACTCAAAGTATTTTTGGGAAAAGTTTACAGGATGGAGAGTGTCTCTACATTCTATGCGAATGTTTAGAAGAAAGTATGTCAGGCTTTCCACTTAAACTATTTTGGGTAAAGTTTACTGAATGGAGACAGTCTCTCTACATTCTATGAGGGAAATTTTCTGGATGAACCTCCGTGGAGAATTTTTAATTTTGTTCAAAGTTCAGGTGGACACTCCACTTATGATTGAGGACCCGAAAAAGGTGTAGCTGATGTAACCTTCTCAACAAAAACCAAAAAACAATGCTACTTTCTAATTGAAAATTTTTACCTCTTTTGCAAGTGAAAAACATTAAAAAAACTTTGAACTTCTACTTTGTGTCTGCTAGGCCCCAACCAATGATTTTCCCTAGATTGTAATCATGGCATTCAGGACCAATAAAGGCCTACAAAAGAGAGAACCAAATAAGGTGCAGGTCATTATCTTCCTAAGAAGGCATTGAAATCTCAGGTCAAAGACCTGGGACCAACCTAGTAAAGCCTTTCAGGAACAAATAAATCTGGTGCATATCCTTATCTTTAAAGGATCAAATTTTCATGATCAATTCTGTGAGCTAGAAGGCCAATCAAAGGATTGCAATCCATATATACAAACTTTAGTTTGTATCCAAAGGAAAACCTTCAATCAAATTATTCGTGATATATTATAGAATATTCATAAGGTTGCTAATGCAGGCCTCCATAGAGTTACATCCTTACATAGCCTTATGAACTACCTTTCAAAGAGGCCACTGCATCTACAAAATAGTTCAATATGGTCAACAGTGACTGAACCAACATCTCTATGACATTCCCCGTGATTTCCCCAACAAGGTCTGCAATGGCATGGAGGGCTGTCATGCGGAAAGAGTTATTTTTGCGGACAAAACTAACCTCCCTAGGAGTCTAAGACTCTCTAGTGACAAACAAGACAATTAAGAGCAATCCTTCTCTAAACATACATCATTCTATGAGAAACCAAGTGTTTTTGATCCTACCTGTAGTCCAACGTTGTTGTAGTAGTCTAGCCTCGTTGATCCAGATGAGCTCCTCCTTCACTTGGAAACCTGCATTCACTAACAATCAAACGATTACATAGCTCCTGAATATCTCATAAAACAAAACATATTCAACATATAGACCAAGGAGTATATGAAACAATTCATTAATAACAAATCATTGAGAAGAATGGACTTATTTGTATTAATAGGAAACAAAATAAACCATTACAACCTGAGCCTTGTGTTGTGCAAGTTCCTCCCAGGGTCCAGAAAGAGTTTTCCTTTACTTTGATAAGCTCACCCACTTCCAAATGAAACAAGAAAGGATGGGAATCTCTCCTCACAAGCTTCTACAAGAAGTCCTAATTCTAGCAGCATTTACCCTTTGGAATGTTCAGCTTTCAACCTCCCCTCCCTCTGGCCCAATGCCTGTATTTATAGTGTTCTAGAGGAAGTTATTCAGTTCCAACATCAATGGGATACTCCCTCTTTTGGATGGGGTAGCTCCTCCCTTGATGGGATAAGTTCCTCTATCATAGGAATGCATGAACCATCTGGAGGCGCTCAATACACGTCAAACACTCTTCTAGAAAGCTCTAGAAGTGACCACAAGTAACTTTTTTAAGATGAAACTCGCGCCTTTTGACCTTTACAGGAGTACGCACCCATCCCTTGACTTACAGAGCGTACAAGTACGCAGTTACAATGAGCTTGGGATGCGTACACGCAGGCAAGGTAGAGAGAACCTACGTACCCAGAGATAAACATGATTTTTAATGACTTTTCTCTCTTTCTTGAAGTTTGATATGGAGAGCAGAGGTATCAGGCTTGACAAGGAGGATAATATGACTATTGATGGAGCCATATTAACTGTAGATAGTCATGGTGACAAATTTTAGTGTAACAGCTATTTCATTAGAGGACATCATCATTGGTTAGTCTTAACCAAAGTAAACCATCATATTATCCTCATGAAACCAATATTGTCTAAAGGATCTATACAAAGCATGGGAGACTAGTGGAGAATACCATCATAATATTGTTTGATTCCCTTGTACAAATCCATTGGGAACATAACTTAAAATACTCCAAGGGCTCTCATGGGCTTCTCCTTAAAAGCATGCACAATGTATAGTAATGTCTTGTCACTTGACTTTGATAGTGACTGATTTTCATGGGATTTTACGACAAAAATATCCACACTGTAAATATAATTTCCTTAGGATTTGGAATTATATATACTTTGTAAAAAGATCTAATTTTCCGAGACTCAGAGCACTTCTCCGACTTTTGTTGTGATTTGATCCACATCTCAGAATCTTAGTACGATTGTATTTTGGTGTGATTTGATCCATATCCCGGAACACCAGTATGATTGTCTAATGTTTGTCCCCTTCTCATCATATAAAAGAGAGAAGTAAGGCTCATTGAGGAATTCAGAGTTAAAGAGTCTGAGAGTGAGATTCTTGTTGTTTGAAGTCTGAGATAATATTCTTACTCTACATCTGCAAACGTCTGTGTTTGATCTACTTGCATAATGAAGAAAGTCAATTTTGGAGTTGATTTTGGAAAGCCTACGTATCAAGGCCTAACAACCCTAGTAAGAACCTAAAGTGGCTGAACTCATTAAGTTTGATTTTGTGTTTGTTTCAGAAAGTTCAAAGACAGAGCCTACAAAGGCCTAGGTAGCCTCTAGATTGCATCTTAATTTAAGGTGTAGTGCCTAGTAAATGCCCAAACAATCTATCTATGATTGAAGTTTCTCTAAATCTTCTAACATTGTAATTCATCTTTTGAAATCTGTTAGACACACACATGGCAGAAAGAGTATGAAAGATAAAACATGAGAGTACATTTTTTATTGACAGATGATATACATTTATAGTACATGGTATGACCGTTGGGTTCCACATCCCAAGGTCTCTTGGACTTCCTTAGTCTATTCCGCTTCCACACTAATCCATTGAGGATTAGGTGTCCAACATTCCCCCCCGTTAATCTGAAGGGTTATGTATGAGTCCAAGAAGAGAGTTGTAATACCAAACGTGTAAAAAATGCATGGCGACACTAGGCTGAATGTTCTCTCTGAAATGTTGGTATAAAGGGTGGTGGTTTAAGGATGAGCACCAACACCAGAACGCTTAGTGCAATTCCCAGAACTCTTCCAAGTCTGGCATGAAGTTCAAGTCTTCTGCTAGAGGAAGTGCTTCTGATGTTTTTAAGACGGAAACCTTCAACCAATAAAGGGAAGTCTCACCCTGCATAAAAGGGAGAACTTCAACCTGAAAAGGGAAGTCTCAACCTGTAATGGTTTAAGGATGACCAACAACTATGGAATGCTTAATGCAATTATTGGAACTCTTCTAAAACTGGCAAGAATTTGAAGTCTTCTACCAGAGGAAGTGTCCCCAATTGTATTCTTGGAATTCTTCCAAAACTGGCAAGAAGTTGAAGTCTTCTGCTAGAGGAAGTGTCCCAAATTACCAATTGAAGGCATGCTTAGGGGCATCTTTGTCTCTGGCTACAACTCTAAATCTGGTATGGCAGGTTGTGGCTCAAGCTCACTTTATGTGGCTTTGAAGCTTGTAGATGACCATCATTCCCCCCTGTCAAATACAAGGTGAGATGATGGAGAAAACTCAACTGCAAGACTATTCAATTCTCTTGAACAAGTTCTAACATGTGACTGAAATATCTTCTTGGCTGTTGATGCCCATTGCCAAGAAGAGATCCATCCAAGATGAATCTTTGTTCTTGCAGGAGGTTTGTTTCTGAAGCATATGTTTGAAGAATGATTGGTTTTATGACAGTGCTTACATGGATGAAGATCAAAATAGTGATATTTCAGATGTCCAACTTGGTCACAGTGTTGGCATTTCACAATATGTTGTTGTTGGAGTGGAAGAGGGGCAGAATCTGGAACATTTGAAGGTGAACTGTCGTGAAGAGTAGGTGAAGATGAATCGTCCCAAAGAAGTCCAGCACTTTGAAATTGGATTGGTTTGGAGTAGTCTGGAATATAAAAGGACATGTCCTTTTCATATCCAAGACCAATTCTGTGCTTTTTATGGACAAGCTCTTCCCAAGTTATGGTGATTGGCTTGGGAAGTGTAGGCTGGACTTCTAAATCTACATTCACATATGCTCTTGAATCAGCCTCAACTTTATTGTCTTGATTATTTTTTGCATGTTGATAGGAGTCAATTTCTGATTCAAAAGGAGAATTGTTCTGAACAGAAACAAGTTCAGAATAATGACGATACTTATGTAACTCCTCTTGCTGTAGTTGTGATTCTAGCTGCAGAAACTCTATCTTTTCAAGTGCATTTTGCATACAGGTTTGAATGTCCAAAAGAGAGGCTTTGCTAATTTTGACTGTGCTGTCAGCAGTGGACCTGATTAGAGTTTTCAGTAACTCTAATAAGCCATGAATTTTCACGATTATTAAACCAAACAAATGGGCAAAGTGTTAAGAAATCAAATGCACAGTGTTGTTGCAAATCCACACCAGAACAATATGCCAATCAACAATAGTAACCACCAATTGTTGTAGTACAAAATGATAATGCTCAGAGAAATAAAATGGGAAATTGGTGACGAATCTTTTAAGGGTTGTTCTTCAATAATAGACTCAAGATACAAAAGGGCTTATCAGATTGATAGTTTTAATAGGAAATACTATCTCCAAAAATATGGGTGTCCTTCACCTATAAGCAACTCAACTATGAATATGATGTCAAGGAAAACTTTAGCATGCTCTTCTACTGAGGATTGCTAGGGCCTTTTCTCCACTTGAATAGCCTTTTCCTCTAAGTTCATTCAACACTGCAACTCTTATGCATGTTGGCAACTCCATTGTTTGACCCAACTTAACGAATCATCAAGTGTTCTTGTCAGATTATTATACAACGGAAGATATTTTGACATGAACTAAGTTATACCAATATAATGCAGTGAATACACAACATATAATGGATTCAACCAAGACTGACTCCAAGCATACGAACATGTGCCATTGCAGTGGAAAAGAAAACTCACAGTAGACACTATGGAAACTGCATAGAGGTTATTCAACTGTCCCTAATCAATCTTGAAAAACAAGATTATTTTACTAGTAATATATAACTTAAGTCGATCATTCAAGGCACATTGAGGATGCGAGGAACACTAATTTATCGTTATGGATTTTTCCAAAGTGAGATAATCTCCTGATCGATTAAGATGAGGTTTATAATGTGAAGCCCACTAACGAAAACGTCCAAAAATCAGCTCGGACTCTAAATTCTGAGAACCAGTAAGAAAAACACTATTATACATGTCATGCAGATGGAAACTTCGGTATTGGATACATTCGACTTGAAAAGGCTGCCAAAGGACCATCTCGATAAGTAATAAATAAGAGTCCATGCCAATTTGTAATTATTGTTTATGTACATAGCTTGCCTACATAAAATAGTTAAGTGCCTTTTTCCGCCTTGAACCTCCTTCAACATACAAATCATTCCACTAAAGTGGCCCTGTCATATTTGCTGACTCTGAAGAAACACTAGCACATACCTGTTCATGGGCATATCGCATGTCAGTCATATTCAAACGACGGACATAATCACAAATTAGAGAACATCATGGTGTGGTGTCGTAACCACAACCTAATATTTGAAACGAGTCTGAGAGCGGAAGCAACCTCCGATTTTGATCAGATGGGAATTCGTGATGACCTCCTTCGAGGTATTTACCAATATGGATTCGAGAAGCCTTCAACCATTCAGCAGAGAGCAGTGATGTCTATCATCAACGGCAGAGATGTTATTCTGCAGGCCCAGTCTGGTACTAGAAAGACTTGCATGATTGCCCTCACTGTCTGTCAGATAATCAACACCTTAATATGAGAGGTTCAAGCTTTAATTGTGTCGCCTATGCGAGAACTTACGGCTCAAACAGAGAAAGTGATAGTTGCCATAGGAGATTTCTTAAATGTTCAAGCTCATGCAGAAGCCTGGAATAATTTGATTGCGATTCGCAGAAGAAGAGGGATGATAAAGAAAGTGAAATTCATTAGCTATTTCTTCACCATAGACACATATCTGCCAAGGTTGAGTGCTAAGTTGATGCTGCTCCTCAAAATCGCTATCAATGTAACATTCATGTTGTGTCAGCAATGAAAATCTGAACAGAATGGCATTTTCTTTTTTATTTTTGAGTAGATTACTACAAAGAAATGGCTGAGCAGACTAAGAATGGCAGGATAGAAATGGCAGAGAGTGATTCTGAATTAGTTTTCAAAACTGTATGCAGCATAGGCCAACACTATTCAAGGGAATATGAATCAACTCTTCAAATCTGTTAGCGCTTGAAATTTCACCTCAGGCTGAAAAAGGCAAACCTCAAGGCAACATCAAACCATTTAGCCTCGTAGCTAGCCCTACGGGGCAGGAGAAGGCTCTCTCCAGTCAATCTCAGTAAAATCTCCAATAGATGATATGACCAATAAGGTAACACTGATATTAGGCTAGTAAACTGATCAGAAAGATTGATTTTGGGGTTTTTGGGTTTTTGGTGGCAAATTGAGGAGAGGGCAACCTTGGGTGCGGGGATGGGACACAGTTTCTGTAGGGGGTTCCTTGGGGCGAGGTAGGAGACAATGTTGATGCCTTTAACTGAAGTGGATGGTCAGGAATGAAAGAAATAGAGCTAAAGAGAGCAAACAATAACTTTGAATTCTCTTTAGATAGTATAAAACATTGAAATTAAACAAATTTAAAAGCAGAGCATGGCAAGCATGAATTCTTACTTTAACACTGCATTTGTTTAATGTGCAGAAATAAAGAAAGGAAATGAATCACATAACAAATCTTACAAGATCATTGATAAACACACCATCAACACATCAGTCCACAAGAATCCCAAAGAGGACTGCAAAACCCTGGTCTTCCTTAGCCAAAAATTGCAGAGATACAGTGAAATAATACAATGATAGCTTCTCCCTCAAGAGTCCAACCTTCCAACCCCTGAAAATGACTAGGAAAATACATAATATAGGCAAGCTAACACCTTTCCTTGCCTCTAGGGGTCGAGCTCATCCTTCTAGGAGCTGTTTCAACCACTTCTAAACTTAGCACTAAAAACTAGGCAGTCAAAACAACTTGCCTCTATAAACTTGGAAACCAATTCATTCATTTAATTTTTACCCTTTTCATGAATGAATCTTCTAGAAGAGTTACATAAGGGTAAAAGTGTCTAAAAAGTACCATAATTACATCAAAGAGAATCATCATGCACCTAAAAAAGTCAAACTGAGTCAAATCTGTGTTTTTTGGGTTGTACAGTGCATTTCTGGACAATTCTGCCTGACGGGTCGCGCCCCCCTGCCTGACGGGTCGTGCCCCTTTGGAGCCATGTTTGGGGCACTTGAAGGTGGCAAAATTGAGCAAAACTAGGCTTGTTGGAAAGGTCTATGAGTCTACTTTCCAACCCAACTGGAATTTTTGAATTTGGAGTTCATTTACCCTGTAAAAAAGCAATTCTCCCAAGACAGCTTTCTGCATTTCAAAAAAGTGGCAGAAAGTCAAATTTTGCATGTTTTTTGACTTTCTGGAGGCCCAAAACTTCACAAAATATCAAGTCCATCTATGAGCATATGTAATGTTGCATGAAAAATCTGGAAATGCTGAGTTTTTGTTAAATGGAGTTGCCGGGACGAAGGGTCTCACCGGGGGTGAGACCCGTTAATGAGCGAAAACCTGTAAATTGCCTGAAAAATCAAAATTGACCCAAAATTTTCAAAATTTCTTGGGATTTGTGATGTGGCTAGGCTATTTAGTGCCTTGATCCTTCAGTGAGGCCTCAGCCAAGATATGGAGGGGATCGGGCCTCTTTCTCCTTTTTTGCATATACCGGAAACATGAGACTGCCATAGGACAGACCTGTAAATCTGTCAAAGAAGTGGGCTCCTCTCTCTTATGATGACCACCCTTTCCACACTTATGAGGCCTCCTCTATACCCCAATCTCTGAACTTGATGCCTGGTCATCACTCTGCTCATAGGTTTCGGTTTCTGACATTGTTTGAGGAGCAAAGTGGACAAAATGTACTGCTGTTTCTGCCTTTAAAAGTGTTGATTTCTTTGTTGTTTCAAGGGGACTAGGAACATGAGGGGAATGTTAGGGGAGGGACATTTTTGAAAGGAAAATGGGAATACATGTATATAACAGGGAATTTAGGGAAAACATTGCATATGAATCATCAAATTCATGTGTTTACATGGGCATATGGAGAGGTAGGGTTAGGGTTTGAGTTTTAGTGTTTAGGGAGAAGGGTATGGTTTGTATTTCTTTTACAAATTAGCAGGGGAAATTATATGGAAATACAAGGAAAGTGACAAGGGGAAAGAGGAGAATACTTACAAGGGAAAAACCATGAAACAGCAATAAACCCTAGCACACTTGCACTTTGACCTTTTTAAGCACAATACACATGAATTTCCCATTTCATCTTGATGGCATTTGACACATCTTCCATGCTCATTTTTTCTTTACCAAGCAAAATCACCATGATTTAGAGGCCTACCTGAAGAAATTTAGGAGAAAGAAGTTGATTTTTGGCTCACTAGAAAATTTTTGTGGAGAAATCCCCAACGGGTCGCGCCCCCTCAACGGGTCGCGCTAGTGTAATTTTTACACTGCTGGAGGTGCCCTGATGGGTTGCGCCCTTTTGCAGGAGGCCTTTGGAGGCCTTTCTGGTGTCAGAATTGGGTGAAGGATAGCTCGTTGGAAAGGTATTTGAGTCTAATTTCCAACCCAAGTGGAATTTTTTAATTTGAAGTTGATTTGACCTGTCAAAAATCAAATCTCCCAAGACTTGTCAAAAAGTTCCAAATGAGGCTGCCTCAAGGAAGAGTGCTGTTGCAGTCAACTTTTGAATGCCTTCCTCAACCCCAAATTGAGCTCATGATAGCTCATTGGAAATATCGTTGTGTCTAGTTATCATTTTACCCATCAGGAAAATCATTTGGCCAAGAAAGCTAGTATAAAACGTGATTTTCCCAAGGTCACTTTAGAGGTGTCTTATATTCTCCTGAGGCAACGGAATTCTTGACATTTCTATCAAATCATGACACCTGTGAAAAAAGTGAAAGAGGTTTTTATTCTTTGGCATGTTTTGGACAAAAACCTCTCTCATTCGTCCCAAATTCATCTTTTATTGCTCTGGAACATCATTTGAGTGCGACTTGTCCCGATGTGTGAAACAAGGAATTTCGTGGAAATGAAGTGAAATGAAGGGGATAGGGAGCTTCTAAATTCTTGGGGAAATTTTTCGGAGTAGGGAGGGATGTTAGGAAGTAGAGGAAAGTGGAATCTCAGATATTGAGTGAGGGGAAAGGGTCCAAAAGGGCAAAACACAGGCCCAACCTAGAAAATTGCCAGGTTCTAGCTAGAACTAGGGTTTGTGGAAAAATGAGGAATTTGGCGGATCTAAGGGATGGGAAGTGTTTGATAAGGTACTTTAAGGATAGGGGAAGGTGTATGAACATCTGGATACAAGTTTTGCTGATGATTTGACCGCCCAAGAGAAATTGGCTTCAAAACCCTAGGAGAGGGAAATGAACTTGCCAAGGCACAACTGAAGCATGAACAAGATGTAAAATGACTCATTAGACCCTGACATGATAATGAAAACCCTATGAATGATGATAGAATCAGCTGAATGATGACCTGGATTGGCATTTGGGCAATTTTGAAAAGAGTGAGAGCAAACCCTAGACCTAATGCCTAGTGACCAAATTTTGCTTGAAAACTCTTTGAAATGACAAAATTTGACTTTAACACTCTGAAACCACTTTGTAAGAGCATATTTGATCACTGGAGGAAGGCTGGAAAGACTGACACTAACATTGGCTCCAATGGGGATGGTAGCTCCTTGGAGGTACCAAGAACTTTAGACCTCTGGGAGAGCAGACCAGTGTTTTCAGCCATTGGGCAATGAAGTCAAAAACTCAAGCTGAAATGCATGACTGAAAACCGACTCAAACTAACTTAACAACAAGACTGAAAATGGACTAACAAAGGACTCATGACTCAACTAAAAACCGACTCAATACTTAAACACAATCGACCAACTAAAAATGATGCTCAAAGTGGAGCTTATTCATCACAACCTACTCTAACAGTGTCATTCATCACCTGATCAAGTGAAATGAAACAACCAATGCAACCAAGTAAGTATCTCATCTGCTGTTTGAAATCTCCGCATGTTCTCACTTATGACGAACAAGAGAGAACTACTGAAAGGCAACTCCCATGACAACTTAGAAACAGATCCATTGAATGATATGAATTCTCTATCTGCCTCCAAAAACACTGCATAAGGATCATGAAATTCAAGCACACTGGAACTTAGCTCATCTAATGGATTACTTCTCGTTTCCTCTGCTGAAAATGCGAAAGAAACCAGCTGCCGGATCAAGTTTGTATCAATACACGTTTCCAGCTCACATATAGTCAATGGAGAGAGACTTTGACTGCAAACCTCATCCAAAACATCAGCTACTGGATCATGAAAAAATTTAAAAGACTGTTGTAATGTATTCATTGAAAATGTATGACATCCTTCTAGCTGTTCATCTTTTCCTTGAGAGATTTTACGAAGATTCTGCCTTACCAACTGAAATGCTTCGAAACAAAAGGGTATAGAATCTTCTGGCATCATCAAATCATCTTCCACAACTTCATCTGTAATCTGCCCTTCAATTTCATTTGGTGGCTGCAAGTCTGATGCTACAGGCTGCTCAAGAATTTTGTTATTTGTCTCGTCCTTAACATTAACACTGAGAGATTGCTGATTTGTTATAGGCTGTTCATTTCAAGATTTACTATGCAATCTACCCTTCAAAAACTTAAATGATTTAAAACAGAATGGTACGGAGTCACCTTGAATCATTAAATCATGTTTGTCCACTTCCAAGTCTTCAGCTGCAACTTGACAATCAATGGCTTTCAGGGGTTGCAAATCTGAATATGAGAAGTCTTGAACAAAATTTTCATTGCTCTCAAGATGATTCAAATCAAGACTTGTTGACATTTGATTTCTGATTGCATGGTAGTTATCTCTGATGAACTGAAACGAATCAAAACAAAAAGGCAAAGATCCTTCACTTACTTCTAACTTTGCTACACTTTCCTCATCAATGTCATAGCTGATATGTGATGGCTGAACATTGTATTCAAGTTGCTGAAAATGAACTTTTTCCTCCCACAAACTAGCTGTTGATTCGTCTACAAGATTAGCTTCTGTTTGGAGAACATAATCATCATCATACTCATCAAACTGAGGCAATTCATCATCAAACATACACATCATATCAACAACTCTCTCTTCTTCACAATGATTTATAAAACAATCATTATGACAACTGGGATCAGAAACAAAATGATTTAGGTCAACAACTTGTTCTTCTTCAATCAGCGAGCCATGAACTTGAAAATCATAATCATTCCTTTCATTAATCTTGTCCATCATCTTTTCTACTGCACTTACCAAACTTTCAAGCTTTATCTCTAGAGATGTTGATTCGGCCGGATCTATGTTTTTCATTTCTTCTTCCTTCATCCTTGCCCTTCGGATCAGCAGATGCACCTCTACATTCACTGCACTATTTTGCATCTCGTGAAGTGTTGCAATGTCCCTCTCTCAGCTGAACCTCCATCTCCAGATCAAAGGCACCCGGGTAGTGCAAGAGAGCAGATCTAGGAGTAGGCCTTATATCAACTGGGATTGAATAATAAACTTGGTTAAATCTGGATGAAAATTGTTGTACTGTCTCCCCTGGCAATCTTTTCAGATGGTTATACTCTTCTACAATCAAGAAAAGGTTCTGCCCGATCATCCACATGTCGAGAAAAACTTTGACAAACTACTGGAAATCTGAGATGTTCGCATCAGGCAGGGCTTTGAACCAACACTTCACTTTGGCTTGCAAAGAAAGAGCAAAAAGCCTTATACTAACATCTTCTTCATCAACTTCAAAAAGATCTAGAAAATTCTGAAAATTCTGCACATGTTGCTCAACGTTGACATTTTTACTTTCACCATAAAACCTCGGCAAGTATAGATCATAGTTTTTGGGGAAAGCATGGAGAACAGAAGGTAAAACAAGAGGTCTATACCGATCTGGAATTTTACAAGGTGTAGGGGTATGTACAACAGGTATAAAATCAGTCTTGGTGTTTTGAGGTTCATCAATCTGAAGATGGTCATCACAAAATTTAGAAGAAAGGTCTTGATCAAGCTCAAAGGTATGTAAATCTTTGGTATTCACAATCTTCAAAGGGAAAGAATCAACTGTAGGCCGAGGATCTCTTCTCAATACAATATACTTTGCAAAGCCTTCTTGACACTCTTGGGAAAAGAGAAGAAATAATTTATGACAAAGAACAAAATGTCTTGGATGAAATTCCAACTTGAGTACCTGATCTGTCCATGTTGTCCTTTCATGTTTTTGCTGGTCGAGATCATCCTCCAGTGGAGTCTTTGGATTTGATCTCGAAAACGATTTAGAGTTGCTAGGTTAATGATTTCAGCCTTTCAAGTGTCTGATCGGTGTCCACCATCAACAATCAGATCTGAACTTGATACATGTACTGGGGTAAAATACAAATGAAATGCTATGTTCACAAGCTCACGGAGATTGACTGAAGCAGCGTTTATCTACTTGCACTGATGCAAAACAAGAGCATTATCGAAGGCTACCTGGCATAACTTCAGGCTCCGTCTAAGACTTATGAAACAAACACATCAACCCACAAACAAGTTTGTTCTCCCCAGTATGGTCGCCAGTATGTTAGCGCTTGAAATTTCACCTCAGGTTGAAAAAGGCAAACCTCAAGGCAACATCAAACCATTTAGCCTCGTAGCTAGCCCTACGGGGCAGGAGAAGGCTCTCTCCGGTCAATCTCGTAAAATCTTCAATAGATGAGATGACCAATAGTGTAACACTGATTTTAGGCTAGTAAACTGATCAAAAGGGTTGATTTGGGTTTTTTGGTGGCAAATTGAGGAGAGGGCAATCTTGGGTGCGGGGATGGGACACAGTTCCTGCAGGGGGTTCCTTGGGGCGAGGTAGGAGACAGTGTTGATGCCTTTAACTGAAGTGGATGGTCAGGAATGAAAGAAATAGAGCTAAAGAGAGAAAAGAATAACTTTGAATTCTCTTTAGACAGTAGAAAACATTGAAATTAAACAAATTTAAAAGCAGAGCATGGCAAGCATGAATTCTTACTTTAACACTTCATTTGTTTAATGTGCGGAAGTAAAGAAAGGAAATGAATCACATAAAAAAGCTTACAAGAACATTTAGAAACACACCATCAACACATGAGTCCACAAGAATCCCAAAGAGGACTGCAAAACCCTGGTTTTCCTTAGCCAAAAATTGCAGAGATACAGTGAAATAATACAATGATAGCTTCTCCCTCAAGAGTCCAACCATGAAAATGAGTATGAAAGTACATAATATAGATGATCTAACCTCTTTCCCCACCTCTAGGAGTCGAGCTCACTATCCTAGGGGCAGTTTGAACAAATTCTAAACTAAGCACTACAAAATAGGCAGTTAAAACAACTTGCCTCTATAAACTTGGAAATCAGTTCATGCATTTAATTTTTACCCTTTTACATAAATGAATCTTCTAGAAGTGTTAAACAAGAGTAAAAGTGTCTTAGAGTTGCCATAATTACATCAAAGATAATCATTTTTTACCCCAAAAAATAAAACTAAAACCAAACTGCGTTTTCTGGGCTGAACTGGTCAAATCTGGCAAAATTTCCTCAAAAGGTCGCACACCTTTTCTCAAAGGGTCTCACACTTTTGCAGCTCTATTTGGAGGCCTTCCCTTTATTAGAATTGGGTGCAGGATAGCTCATTGGAAAGTTCTGCAAGTCTACTTTCCAACCCAACTAGAATTGTTGAATTTGGAGGTCATTTTCCCTGTCAAAACTTAATTCTCCCAAAACTGGTTTCTGCAACTCAAAAAAGGGGCAGAA